>MU778638.1:3172-15064 GCA_026770625.1 Nicotiana glauca
CTCATCTCTTTAATTAACCACTCGACCTTGCTCCTCATACTTGGCCTTCCAGAAGCTTTAAACGCCACCTGACACTTCCCACATGTCCTTCCTCATACTTTACTGCTCAATTATTGCCTTAAATAGAACCTATCTTTGTGGCACTTGAACCCACAATAGCTGCTAATCTTTAAGCATTTCCAAAGGTTATCTTTATCGATCCGTCAACATTAGAAATTCTAATTCGATCTTGAACCACCGCACCATGCGACAACTGACAGTCGTATCTCCAATACTATTTCACAATATCTTGCCATAAAGGCGAATTGTAGCAGATTATAACACCAACAAACTTAAAGCGTTCAATTAGGACAACAGCTCTCCCATATAGAGGAGAACTCCACCACGCTTGCAATTACCACGCCTTATTACTTCCACCAGGCCCACACCTGACCATCCTTAGTTCGATTGGCTTTCCCCTATCGGGAATAAAATACTGAATCCTTTGATTACACACTGAGTAAACCTCCCTTCAATTCATCCACTGCCCCAACACATGGGCAAACATCCTACCATCACAACAACACTGCGAAAAATCGCTCATGAGCATCATGGCAACCTGTGCCTAGCCTCAAGGCTCTTAGAAGTCCTGTTAGTGAGCTAAACAATAGAATACCCTTCCATAAAGCGACTATAATAGTCCAATCAACTATACCGGAAAAATCATCCCGCACCACATTTGTAGTGCCATTTTAGTTCTTCAAATTCTCGATTTCTAGCAAGTGCTCGCGTTGTGTAAGATTGAGTAGGAAGGAACCAAAGGCATAAGCTTCAAAGGAATAGAACCGCATGATAAGGAAATCAAGAAGGGAAGTACTCCTAACAGCCCTGTATCCTCCCGAGGATAAGTACAGACGTCTCCGTACCGATCCGCGAGACTCTACTAGACTTGCTCATGACTCGTGAGACCGACGGGAACCTAATGCTCTGATACCATGTTGTCACGATCAAAAATACACTAAGGGTCATGGTGGCGCCAGACACCTCTGTCAGTCCAGCCAACTAGATTATCAATTAATTCCTCTTTTAATACTTTTGAAAATCTGAGGTTTTTCCTTCTG
Organism: Nicotiana glauca; assembly: GCA_026770625.1. Lineage (NCBI taxonomy): Eukaryota > Viridiplantae > Streptophyta > Magnoliopsida > Solanales > Solanaceae > Nicotiana > Nicotiana glauca. Next base: position 4,273 of record MU778638.1, read on the forward strand.
TTTTCATAAATAAAAGTTTACTACTTGAATTCAAATTTAAATAATAGCAATTAGTACAAATCCGTTGAAAACAATCCCAGAAACACGGTGTCACAAGTACATGAGCAACTACTGATAAGAGAAATAAAATACAACATCCGTCCGGAATACAGTGGAAGGGAAGTAAATACAGTACACTGGAAGGGACTACCCTAGCTACAGTCGCCTCAAATGATGCAGCTCACCTAGTCCCAGCGTCATCCATGCTGCTACGCCTAATAGGCTGCTAGAGGTATATATACCTGTGCAACAAAAATGCACAGAAGTGTAGTATGAGTACGTAAAACGTATACTCAGTGAGTATCCCGCCTAAACCCAAAGGGGTAGAGACGAGATGGCCAACTCTGACACTCACTAGAGGTCAATTAGCAATATTCTATAAGTGCGAGAATAATCATGGATTTGTATAAAAGTTCTGATTGTGAAGCCAGCAAACAGGTAAACACCTTCATCAATAAATCAAAGGCTTCTAAATTCTGTTCTTTATTATCTTATCAGTTTATATCAAGCCACATAGAGCCAATTCCACATTTATAAATTTTCAAGTAACAGATAAAACATGCACAAATCATGCCGAGGTCGACGGCCCGCTCCAACAGAAATGTAAATTGTGCACTGCCGAGGGTCAAGCGGCACGAACCATAGATGCATCTATTTTCACCAAGGCGTTCGGACCGTTCCATAAATAAACACATATCTTGCTCGCGGATCATCCATGCGACTCAGACACACATAAAATACATGCTCAAGTAGGAAATCAAGAGCTTATCGGGGACAATCAACCAAATAGACAATTTCTCTTTTTAACATTTCAGGGAGAATTTAATATTAAATCTCTTTTTAAATTCCTTTACCAATTCAAGGTGGTTTAAACAATTCAAATCATCAATGGGTTCACAGTAATCCAAGTATAACATGCTTTTGGATCCTAACTACCCGGACAATAGCATAATAGTAGCTACGCACGGACTCTCGTCATCTCGTACGTATGTAGCCCCCACAAATAGGAGCACATAATCAATTACTTCACATATGGGGTAAATTCCCCCTCACAAGATTAGAAAGGAGACTCACATCGCTCCGAAGACTCAAAGCCGACATTCTACATTCTTTCGAGGACTCCAATTGATGCACCACGCTCCAAGACTAGCCAATGGTTATATAAATCCATTAATATATGCTTAAATATTCATCACAACTAATTTATAGCAATTCCTAACCCCGATTGGAAAGTTGACCAAAACGCCCTCGGGCCCACGTGCCCGGAATCCAAAACTTTTCGAAGATTAAGTTTACCCATAACCTTACGAACTCAAATATATTATTTTCTCTTAATTCCATACTCAAATCGTGGCTAAAATCCAAGATTACAATTTTCTAGGTCTTTCTACCAAAACTTCAAATATTTCTACAAGATTTCATGCTTAAATCCATGGTATAGTTTTGTATTTAACTTGGAAATAAATAGGAGTAACTTACCTTAATATTGATGATGAAATTCCTCCTTGAAGCTCTCCAAAAATCACCCCCAAGCCATGCAAAATGGGTGAAATGAACCAAAATCCCGATTTAAAACAAGCCCCTGCCTCCAGTCATTTCCGCTTTTGCGGACAGAAGGCTGTTTCTGCGGTTTCCCTGGCTTAGACCCCTTTTCGCTTCTGCGATCATACCACCGCAGATGCGGTTCTGCTTTTGCAGAGCCTTGACCGCATCTGCGGTCCTCCCCCAAGGCCCTCTCTTTAGCTTCTGCGATGCCCCTTCCGTAGATGCGGTTCCGCTTCTGTGGAATTCAGACCGCATCTGCGGTCCCCAAGTTTTGGACCAAAAACCGCATCTGCGGCTCCCCGTTTGCTTCTGCGGTGCCGCTTCTCCGGTCAACCAACTGCAGAAGCGAAAATACCAGCAACCAGATGCCTTCAGCTCTCTTCCAAATTCCAATTTCGATTCGTTAACCACCCGGAATCCACCCGAGGCCCCCGAGACCTCAACCAAACCTACCAACCAATCCCAAAACACATTACGGACTTGCTCGAGGCCTCAAATCACATCAAACAACGCTAAAATCATCAATCGACCTCCAATCTAAGCTTAATGAACTTTGAACTTTTCAATTCTATTTCCGATGGTTAAACCTATCAAATCACGTCCGATTGACCTCAAATTTTGCACACAAGTCATATTTGACATTACGGACCTACTCCAACTTTCAGAATTGGATTCCAACCCCGATATCAAGAAGTCAACCTCCGGTCAAACTTGTAAAAAACCTTCAAATTCTAACTTTAGCCAAATTGCTCCAAAAGGACATACGGACCTCCAAATTCACTTCCGATCGCGCTCCCAACTCCAGAATCACCATACGGAGCTATTCTCAGACTCAGAATCCCAAACGGACATCGATAACACTGAAATGCACTCCAAGCCAAACTTAAGAAATTCCTTAAAAAAAGCTAACTTCCACAATGGGCGCCAAAACGCTCCCGAGTTATCCAAAACCCAATCCGGGCATACGCCCAAGTCCGAAATCATCATACGAACCTGCTGGAACCTTCAGATCCTGATTCCGAGGTCGTTTACTCAAAATTCAAATCCTAGTTCATTCTTTCAACTTTAAGCTTCTCAAATGAGAATTTTCATTCAAATTTAACTCCGATCTTCCTGAATTTAAATTCCGACCACACGAACAAGTCATGATACCCGAAATGAAGCTGTTCATGGACTCTGACTACTGAACGGAGCACTGGTACTCAAAACGACCGATCGGGTCATTACAGTTACTAAAGTCACTATGAGACGAGGGATGTCGTGGTAATAATGCCTCCACTGTAAGAGGACTGTTATCATCCTCCACCTCCACTTCTCCGCTATCGAAGAAAGGTAACGCACTCACCGGAACTATCTCAGGAACCTCCTCAGTAGGGCGACAAAATTTTGACATGATTTTGTATAGAAGTAGCAAGTCACAAAAATGGAGAATGAGAAAAAAAGCCTTCCGATCGAGAATGAAAGTGAGAAAATGAGGAGATGCGAAAACGAAAGAAGAAGATCGAAGAATTCTTGAGAATGGATAAAGTTCTTCAACGAAATTAAACCCTTCACCAATTTATAGGGTTGGGTGGCGCCAGAATCGAGGCAGCAAGCTTCAAATCAGGGCAGGAAACCAAGCACCAAATCGGCAGCTTTTCTGCCTAAAAAAATACGCATAATGATGATGCATGCGAACGCTGACGTCACCTAGGGAGGAGCGTTCTTTTCAACATTCCGCTGAATGTGATTACGATCACCTCTACTGGCCACGTTGTAACATTTCGACAAGCCAAATTCTCTTTAAAGAGGCACTAATTCCGCCCATCGAGGACGCACCTCACTGTGACCTCGACGAGCGGAGGGACTAACTGTATGGGTTCGAATTTGGTCAATCACGTCTCAAAGGTAACACGACCAATCATTAGGTACCTATGTGCCAGTACAAGGGGAGGGGGTGACCCAGGGAGGAAAGGAGAGACGCCCTTGCGTCATCGTCGGCTTCGTTATAAAATATACTTCCTCCTTTGTCATTCCCTAGATAAGTAAAGGATCTTCCATTATATAAGGGGGATCCAGGCATTATAATAAGGGACAATTTTTTGGACAAGAAATACAAATTTGCTCTCTCTCTCTCTCTCTCTATATATATATATATATATATATATATATATATATATATATATATATATATTCTTCATCTCTCCACTAATCTATCTCCTCTACTATTGCAATTCCATTTTGATTAGAACTATCCTAGTGTTTATTATTTTCGACTATGATTTACCCCTTCATCTTTTTTGATTGATTTGTTTAAAAAGAGTTTAACATCTTTTGGGGCAAACACTGATAAGATTTTTTGTGTGTAAATGGAACACTTTTTGGAAACTGCTGATAAGATTTTTTTGTGTAACGTCTCATGCTATGATAACTAAAATGTTAAACTAATTTTGAAATGTGTTTAGACACGACAGATATTATACATTGTCTATACATAAATGGTGTTTTAAAACTTATAAGCTTGTCAAATTAACTTATAAGCACTTTTCAGCTTATTTACATGTTTGGTAATATCAAAAGTGTTTATAATCAAATCTTTATAAGTAGTGGCGGATCCAAAATTTTTAAATTATGGGTACTTAATTATCTTTAATTTGAAAATTACTACTGAGACTGGGTGCTCAATTAACATATTTATATTAGTTATTAATTTTTCTATATAAGTAATAGTGTGTGGCTGCAAAAGTAATGGGAGTTCAAACACCAATAACTAAATACATAGATCCGCCATTGTTTATAAGTCAAAATCAGCCTAAAGCCATAAGTTGTCATCTCAAATTATAATTTTATCGCTTATAAAATCTTTTGGTTTGACCAACAATTTTACTATTTTATTATTATTTTTTGTGTTATACTTTAACTACTTTTTCCATGATAAAAACCTAACCATTTCCATGACTTTATTCCCTAACCATTTTTCTCAAACCCTGAGTATCTTTTTCACCTCCTTACTATCAACAACAATCAAACTCCCTTTGCTTTGTTAAATTATTTTTCATATTTTTATCTATATCTATACTATATTAAAAACACAAAGGCCCTTGGCGAAATATCGTTCGCCTTTTTTATTCTCCATAGATGCACTTTATGTTGGATAAAATAGTAAATACAAATAAAATATTATTTGGAGAAACAAAACTACCGTAAAACAATAAGTAAAAGAAGAAGACAAGAAGTAGGAAACTACTTTAATTAGTATCCCTAATACTCTAACAAAAAGGCACAATATTTCGTAGGTTAAAAAGGAAAAAAAAAAGATCATAAGTGATACAATCATTAATTAGTAACCTATTAAAGAGGTCAAAATGCTTGTAGTTTAAAAGAAAAAAGAATAAGAACATCAGTTAGTAGGATATTAATTACGAATATTTTGAACTCAAAAAATAAAAAATTTATTAAGTAGAAAGATTTTAAAATCCATCAGTAAGATTTAATATCAGGTATGTTAAAATTCATCATTTAATAACCCTATTAAAGAGGTCAAAATTTTAGCAGGTTAACAAGGAAAAAAAAGAATAAGATATAGTACAGACATTCATTAATATCCCCATTAAAGAGTGTAAAAAAAAAAATTTCCATCCTGATCTTTTATTTTTCATGAGCACATTCTTTTAGTTTTGTATCTATCTATCTATCTATCTATCTATCTATCTATCTATCTATCTATCTATCTATCTATCTATATTTATATTTATAATTATATTATATTAAAAGCATAAATACCTTTTTTACTCTTTAAAAAAATTTCATATTAGACAAATTAGTGAATTGAGTTTTGTTCTTTATAATTATGAATTTAAAATTCTAATATTTAGGACATTGAATTTGATCATCAAGCCTTTATTTATTTGAAAAATGTAAAACTCCTAATATTTAAAAACTCAACTTCAAGATTATGTTTTATATAAATCCCTTGCTTAATAATCTTGACTTTAAAATCTCTCTAAAATACTTACCAAGTTGCACCATCTATAGCAACCAATCAATTTTCTCTTCGTCTCCTATTTCACTGTGATTATGAAAAATTTAAACCTCAAGGTCTTTAAATGTTTGTCCCTCCCGAAACCAAGAGAGAGAATAAGGAGTATGAAAAAAAGATAACTGATATAATGCCAAAGTTAAATAATGTTAATTTTGTTAAGAATTTAAAAGAGAGATAAAGAGAAGTGGTTGACAAAAGCAAATAACTTCTACAAACACAAAGATCTAAAGAAAAATGTTAGATAAATTTTTTTATCTTTTGAAAATAGAATTCTTATTGAATAACTATAATTACATTTAAATATCTAAAATTTGGATGACCTTATACTAAGAATTTGACAAAAAGTAAATTAAAATGTTAAGAGCAAATAGTTAAGTTTTTTTTTTAGATTAATTAAAAGCAAAAGAATTCAGTTCAATTCTTTTCCAAATTATTCATATAAAAAAAGTATTTTTTAAGTTGATAAAATTTTTATAGTGCATAAGTTTTGTTTAAATAAGAAAAATATTGGCGAAGAAAGAAAATAAAAATAGAACAAAATTGATTACATCACTATGATTAGGTACAAACTTGAAGCAATAAGGATGAAACCTCAAAAGGTAAATTGTATTTTAAATGAGTTATATTTTTATTTTATTTTTTTAGCGTTTGTTCTAAAGTATGACACTCCTATATTGTTTTATATATTATGTTTGTAAAATATTAACTCAACATTAGTAAAGGCAACACGAGAAACAATAGCAAGTCATCCCAAAACTAAAACAAGATTTTTATTTCCTTTTAGGGTTAGGACTCTTTATATAGATAGGAAAACAAGATTGAAACTAATGTTTAATGGATATGGTCAAATTGATTTGTTAAAAATTAATAATGACAACTTTGAACACTCTTAGCTAAGATTCTTTTTATTCTATCCTATTGGCTATATGAGGTTTGTTTTTGGGGCTTCCTCGTAGATTTTTTTTATTATGTAAATTATGCATGGATCCTCCCGCTTGAAAATAAGCCTTATTTTCTGAATAAACATATATACATGAACTCTTGCATAATTAAATTTCTACAAATAATCGGCAATATTGTCTCTTTTAACTTTTTTCAAATTACAAAAGGTCCTTCTCTTCCTAAAGTTGAAGATCTCATATATGTTGGTGTGAGAATAAAATCTCTTCAATAAGTTAATATCATAGCGCTTCAATTTTCTATTTTATTAGTGAAGTTAATTTGAATTATTTTCATATTCATAAAAATACACACTATTAAAATTATGCAGAATCCTGACTATAATATATGTCGAAAACCCCAGAATTTCTACAACTTACCAGCAAGAAATAATTCGTTGAAAAAATAGTGGCCGCAAAAAATTTTGATAGCCGATCACTGCTCATTTGACAGTCATTTAAGATGAAAAAGGACTTTTTAATGCACACTTTTGCACTCAGTAAATTTTTAATAGAAAAAGACTGATTTTCTAATGACAATAAACTTAAGAAACATTCTTGAGCGTTGGAGGGTTATGTGTTCTTGCTGAAATTTTAAGTAAAAAATATAATAATTTGTGAAAGTGAAGTAATAAAATTATAATATTGGAATACATGTTAAGTTGGATATATTGGTTGAGATATTCAAGAATTTTATGAGGTAAAGTTTTTTTTAATTTTTTTTATTGGATAAGTAAATACGATCGATAATCATCATTCTCAAATTTATACTTTTTTTGTATTATAATACAAACACCATTTTTAAATATAATATTTGCATAACTTTAAAAAAAATTATATTCATAAAGATAAGGTACACGCGCAAAGCACGTACCATAAGACTAGTATAATTAAAGATCCCGTACGTTCCTAATTACGTTAACTAACAAATATCATTAATAGTCTATTGTCTTTGATTGGGTCGGTAACTATGATATTCTATCACGATCCGAAATTCCAATCATGGGGTTGTGATGATGCCTAACACCGAATGCCAGTCAAGCCAATGTTAATAGATAATATAAAAGAAAAGCAGTGAATATCTAATAACTTAAAAAAGTCATAACATAAACCTTTCCAAGATCTAGCGTCATAAGTACACGAGCAGCTAAATTAAGCTAAATACAAGGGTTTAAAGGAAATACAACTATGTTCGAATAAAATAGAAATAATACAATAAAATAGGAAGATGACTTCTAAGGCATGCAAACGTGATGCAGCTTTACCTCGAGCCACTGACTGGTATCCGCTAAGTACCTCTTGAGACTCCGCTGGTACCAACGTCAAAATCTGTACAAGAAGAGCAGAAGTATAGTATGAGTACAACCGATCCTATGTACACAATAAGTGTCTAGCCTAACTCCGACAAGATAGTGACGAGGCTAAGACAAGACACCTATTAAAACCTGTGCAAATATATGTATGTATGTGTGTATATATATATATATATATATATATATATATATATATATATATATATATATATATATATATATATGTATGTATGTATATAACCAGTAAACCAATTAAAGTAATAACATACATATAAAAAAGGAGCAAAAAATGGGAATGGTGGCTCGTACCAATGTCAAAATCTGTACAAGAAGAGCAGAAGTATAGTATGAGTACAACCGATCCCATGTACACAATAAGTGTCTAGCCTAACTCCGACAAGATAGTGACGAGGCTAAGACAAGACACCTATTAAAACCTCTATATATATATATATATATATATATATATATATATATAACGAGTAAACCAATTAAAGTAATAACATACATATAAAAAAGGAGCAAAAAATGGGAATGGTGAGCATAGAATCACCAAGTAGTCTATTTCCGAAATAAGCAACGAAGCAGCCAAGTAAATTCACAATCCGAAAATCAAGTAAAGCGATGAAATCATCAAGGTGCATGGCATAACTCGTCGTGCTTTTACACCATGTAATATGATAAATGCAATAGTCCGGCATCACCCTTCGTGCTTTTATTATCATCCTCACCAGATGTTATGTTAAATGAAATGGCACAACATCTCCCTTAGTTCTGTTACATTCTTCCTCACATGATATGATAACTGATAATAAAGCAATCAAGTGCATGACATCACCCTTCATGCCTTAATCCTTACAATTACTCAATCAATCATATCAAAATGTAAATAAGGTACGGCAACAACCATCGTACTGTAACACTTCCTCACCAAGCAACAATAATAATCTAAAGTATCGAGAAAGATGTGAAGAACATTTCAACTTCAACCGCGGTGTTATGATAAGCAAATTCAACTATCGATATCCCAATAACTTCAAATTAATTAATAAACACGAAAACGGACAATTAAAGAATAACAATCCAACTAAAGAATAGAAGGCATGGTAAATGAAGCAATATGGTACAATAAATCAATTTCCACCCACATGTTTTAACCCATGACGACACATATATACTCGTCACCTTGCATATAAACCGTTCCCACATATAATTCACGCAACAAATAGACCAACAAGTCCTAATTCTCTCAAGTCAAAGTTAAATACGATACTTACCTCACTCCACAATCAAATCAACAATCAACCACGGCTTTGACTTTCGGACAAGCCTCTAAACTAACCGAATTTAGCTAATTATCGATCAAACAATTCAAAATATGCTTTAAAAACTATCCACGAATAAAAAAGGTTCAGTTTTGATCATTTTTTAAAAGTCAGCAAAGATCAGTCCTGTCACAATCCTAAACCCAAATCCGGTCGTGATGGCGCCTCTCATAAAGACAAGACCACCCAATTAACCCAATTCATCTTTTAAAATAGTTAAACAACATAAAGTAGTCTAAAATATGGTTTAGAAGTACCAAGTAAGGGATACTATCAATAACGTGCAGAAATATAACCCAACACAGCACTAACCGGGGTGTCACAAGTCACGAACATCTATCAACACTGAATACTCGAGTATCACTACATAGTCTAACACTGAACTAAGGACATAAAGGAAAGAAATAAGGAGGAGCTTCGGTTGCGAACGCCAACAGCTACCTAAAGATTCCTCGAAGAACCGCTTGAAGTTGGAATGAATCAGCAATCGGGAGCGGGACCAACTACGCCTGAATCTGCACACAGGGTGCAGGGAGTAAAGTGAGTACTCCAACTTAGTGAGTAACAAATGTAAATAACGACTGAAAGTAAGAAAACACGTAAGGCACAAGGTATTCCATAATGAAGCAGTAAAACCAGTTAAAAGCAATAAACTAGTGAAAAGTCAAGTAAAATCCTTTTTCAACAATAAATAGGTAATTGACAGACAGTTAATGTAAAGTAAAAAAATAGAAGCTCGCCCCTCGGGCACAGTATCAAAAAACCACCCCTCGGGCAACATCTCAAAAAATACTAGCCCCTCGGGCTCAATCTCACATCACAATGGGTACCCGCGCTTACTGGGGGTATGCAGACACTTGGAGGGGCCCCTTACAGACCAAGCGCAATAAGAAGCCATCTCGTGGCATCAAATCTAGGCCCTCGGTCTCATATTAATCAAGCCACCACGTGGCGTACATATCTTAGGCCCTCGGCCTCAAATCAGTATCAGTGTTTTCCTCACAACATAGGCCCTCGACCTTACTTAGTTAAAAATCCTCACAAGCCCCTCGAACAATAGTGAAACAGTATTTCTCAACCCAAACATCATTTAAAATATCATTTATGTCACGACCCAAAATCCACTAAGGGTCGTGGTGGTGCCGGACACCTCTGTCAGGCCAGCCAACTAACTCATCAATTTATTCATCTTTTAATACTTTTGAAAATCTAGGGTTTTTCCTTCCATTTTTATAAATAAAAAAGAAAATTCACTACTAGAATTCAAATTTAAATAATAATAATTAGAACAAATCCGTTGTAAACCCTCCCAGAAACCCGGTGTCACAAGTGCATGAGCGATTACTGATAAAGACATAAAATACAACACAACATCCGTCCGGAATACAATGGACAGAAAAGAAATACAGTTACTAGAAAGGACTTTAAAGAGCTACGGGCCGCCTTGCATACTGCAACTCACCTAGTCCCCGAATCGTCCGTGTTTCTGCGCCCAGTAGGCCGCTAATGCATCAAGTACCTGTGCAACAAAAATGCACAGAAGTGTAGTATGAGTACGTAATCAACGTGTACTCAGTGAGTATCCCGCCTAATCCCGAAGGGGTAGAGACG
>MU778641.1:0-36508 GCA_026770625.1 Nicotiana glauca
TTATTTGTTCTACCATTTTTGATGCTTTTCCTAATTAATTCCCTTTTATTTATTTTTTTAATTTTTTTTTTTTTTGGAATTCTTTACTTGGGGTAAAAATCACGTGCTCACACTACCCTGAGAACCTTGGCTTTGACTTGCTTGGTAACCTTTTCTTTGATTTTCAAACTCATGTCAGGTTTGAATTTCCTGAGCTTCTACTTTACCGGCGGACAGGTTAGATCTATTGGTAGTTTGTGAGCTACAATGGACGTGCTGAGACCAGTCATGTCATCATACGAACAGGAAAATATGTTCTCATATTCCCTTAAAAACTCCGTTTATTCTTCCTTTTCTGATGGTGACAGGTGAACACTGATGCGCGTTTCTTCGACATTTTCTGTATCTCCCAAATTAATGACCTCAGTTTCGTCCAAGTTAGACTTAGGCCTATTCTCAAAATTCTCAACCTCTCTGATGACCTCTTCTGGTATATCATCCTCTTCTGAGTCTATATCCATTTATTGTGTTGTTTCGTTGCATGTCACAATCGTTGGTTCATCGTCAAAGTAAGTAATAGTAATGTTGTGGAAATAGAGTAAATGATAGAGAAAATAATAAGACCGAGATATATGATAAAATGAAAGGGTTTGATTAAATTCATAATTATTTGGAACATCGGAGCTCTTTTCAAAATTAAAGATAATGCGGAAAGAAAATCAGCTAGTAAAAAAATAAGATGCATGGTGCTTTTGTTTAGCCTTTCTACCCCAAAGCTTTTCGGGCCCTGGTGGTTCTAATTGACCAGTTGCTGAGGCATTCTCCTTGGTTCACAGCTTGTATGGAAGGGCCTTCCTCCCCTTCCTCCTCGAAAAGAACACAACAGTCCATATCATCATCCTCTAAAAACAGATTCTTCATGGCTGCCAATGCTTCATCTTCCTCTGACCCGTATATAGTATCTGCCAGTTGGAAAGTCTGCTCCAGGCTAGGTATCGAAAGCTCTAGTAGATAGTAGGGGCCGCGCCATGGTGGTGACTAGTTCTGGAATTCTTCCCAAGTATAACCGTACTCTAACCCGAAGGTAGTGCCATGCTTCTTTAGTTTGATTTGCTTAGTGATCCCCTGGAGGTTTTTGTCGAGTCCCTTTCCAGGTTCGTACCCACACCAATTCAGGATACTTTCAATCTTGTTATCTCACCATTTGTCCTTGTATACAGCGTTGACCTTTTTAATGTGGTGGTATGTTTCTCTGCCTATTCTCCTTCTGCCTCCAATCATTGGGATGGTCTGGCGACTATATATGGGGTTGCTACCATCGCCATGAATAATCACCTCTTGGTGATTCCATTCAAACTTCACTACCTAATGCAGGGTTGATGCTACGGCTCCAGCGGCGTGGATCCATGGTTGTCCCAACAGCAAGTTGTAGGATGCGGGAACATCTATCACTTGAAAGTCAATGTCGAACCATGTTGGTCCCATTTGCAAGCATAGGCTGATTTCTCCAATAGTAGACCTTTGGGACCCATCGAAGGCTTTGACATTGATGGCCCCGTCTTTGATCTCGTGCAGGCTCTTTCCCAAGGTTCTGAGAGTTATCAGCGGACATATGTTGAGGTTGGATCCTCCTTCAATGAAGACTCTAGTGATGAAATAATCCTCGAATTGCATGGTGATATGCAGTGCCTTGTTGTGGCTCAGTCCTTCCGGCGGCAGCTCATCTTCTTGGAAGGTGATTTTGTGGCTCTCCAGTACGTGCTCTACCATAGTTGCCATTTCGCCTCCAGTTATGTTGCTGGGCACATAAGCTTCGCTCAGTATCTTCATCAAGGCATTTTTGTGTGCGTCAGAGCTCTGCAGAAGAGCTAGGATGGAGATCTGTGCTGGTGTTTTGTTCAATTGCTCAACGACCGAGTATTCCTTAGCTTGTATTTTCCTCCAAAGATCATCGATCCCAGTTTCAATAGGCCGCCCAGAGGCTTGCTTACTGGACTCAGCTAGGTGTTCTAGGGTGTAAACCCTCCCTGTTCTGGTCATGCCCTGCACAACAATTGTTTCTCCTGTCTTGGTCTTCCCTTTTCTCCTAGCTTCGGCTGTGTAATCCCATGGTATGGCGTTTGAGTGAAACGGTGTTATGTCGGACATTGCCACATGAATAGGTACCCTTGGTGGCAACAGAGCAACTTCAAAGGGTGCAGGTGCTTTTGGAACTCCAAATTTAACCTCAATTGGTCCGGGCGCCTTTAAAGATAAAGGCGCTTCAAATTCGAGAGGTATGGACATGTTTACTTCATCGTTCCTGGAGGGTTGATTCTGCACAACAATTGGGTTAAGTGTGACCGCTAGTCTCTTTGGTTCATCACCCTCAGCAATCAAACCTATCGACCCTTTGGGGTCCCAATCATCCTCGATCTCGATCATGTGAATGTCTCCACCTTTATGGTTAGGTAGAGGGTTGTTGCGAACATTAGGAGCAGGCTCCTTTGCTATAATGACCTTATTGTCAATCAGGGTTTGAATCTTGTCCTTCAATGAGCAGCACTCGTCAAGGGTGTGTCCCTTTATGCCGGAGTGGTATGCACAGGTCTTGTTAGGGTTGACCCACTGGGAAGGATTTTCTGGAGTTATGGCTGGGATAGGGGTGACGTAACCAGCAGCTTTAAGTCTCTCGTACAGCTGGTCAATTGGTTCGGTGATAACTGTGTATTATCTAGGAGATCTGCGGTCAAAATTTGGCCTAGGTCTAGAGAAATTTTGGCGGGTGGGAGGTGATTGGTAGTGAGAGGGTTGAGCATTATAAGCTTGGTAGACAGGTGAAGGTTGAGAGTATCTGGGTGAGGTGGGTCAATATGTGAGATGTGGAGACGATTGGTAAACGAGAGATGGATTTTGATAGGAGGGTGCGAGTGCTTGGTAATTCGGGATAAGCTAATATGTAAGTGGAGGTGACGGGTAAGTGTGGTATTTTAGTGGTGATTGGGCTCCCTGTGAGACCATTTAGGCAATCACATCCTTCTTTTTGGACGTGCCACCAGACTGTAAGGCCTTGTTGGTGGCCTGGAATGCTTTATTAGTAACCATACCATTCTTAATGCCTTCATCAATTCTTTCTCCCAGTTTGATGATATCGGAGAATTTATGACCCTCGATCAGCATCAACCTTTTGTAATATTGTGGATCCTGGGCCCGAACGAAGAATCTGTTCATCTGTTCTTCTTCTAAGGCCGGCCTGACCTTTGCAACCTCTGACATACAACGAGTAGCATACTCGCGGAATGTTTCGGTAGGTTTCTTCTTCAAATTCTGGATGTAAAATACATCTGTTGCATTCTCTGTATTGAATCGGAACCTATCCATGAAATTTGATGCCATGCCTACCCAACTTGGCCATTTCTTGGGGTCCTGGCTGATGTACCAGGATAAAACATCCCCCTTCAGACTTCTCATGAAGAGCTTCATACGGATCTTCTCATCCTTTCCGACTCCACCCAGATTATCACAATATGTCCTCAGGTGGACTCTGGGATCTCCCGTGCCATCGAACATTTTGAACTTGGGAGGTTTGTACTCCTCCGGAAGTTCAACATCTGGCTGAATGCAGAGGTCTTCATAATTCAATCCCTCAATACCTTTGTTACCTTTCATGCCCTGAACTCGGCTGGTCAACTTCTTGAGTTCTGCTTCTAAGTTCCTAATTAGAGAGTCTTTGTTATCAGACTCAAGTGCATTTGAGATTGGTTGAGTGTAGTGGGGTATGGTATCTACGTAGATAGGAGTATTGTGGAGATGGTCATTTGTGGTGTTCAGTGGTTCGGGAATGAGTAGCAGGAGTGTTCTTTGGAGTGTGGCATGTGTTGCAGTGTTGAGTATGAGTGGGTTGTATCTATGGTTGTGGGGTGTTTTGTGGAGGTGCGGGATTATGGGCATTGGGAAGGTTAACATCAGGAGCGGTGAGAAAGAATGATAGGTTCGCCAAGTTCCGAACCTGATCCAGTTCTTCTCGGAACTTCAATAATTTTTGCTCAAGTTGGGTAGCAGTTTCCTTAGCAACCAGGGTACCCTGGGGAATCTCAGTTCTTTCAACTTCCTTTCTAGCACTTGAATCTCCCATTCTACCTTTGTTCTTATTCCGGATAGGACTCGGAGGAGGAGGAGGTGGAGGGCCCTTGGATCTTGTGGAGTATGATGATAGTTCTAGAATGCACGAACTAACCATTGGGAAGGGGAATAAAACAAAAGAAAAAAAGGTAATAAGTTAGTGCAGGTTATGAGAAAAATGTTGCAGTATTTAAACATATTGTGCAGAAATATAAATCGCGTCCTAATTTTGGTGCCTCGTTGTGCCCGAGGTAGGCCTAGTGACAAATTGTTTTGGAGAACTTATAATGCTAAATGCCTTATTTTATTGATTAAAAATAAGACGAATCCAAAATGACGCTAAATAACATAAAGTAAAATATCACTAGTGGCCATTGGCCTCATTACATTAAAATAAAGAATAAAAGACTCCTAACTATAAAGAATAAAAGACTCCTAACTACTTGGTCCCGGAAGGACCTTCCCCAGATTTGACATCTTTTTCTCCCTCGAACAGCTTCACCGGCTTGCTTAGTTCTAGCAGTAAATAAGCTCGGGCCAAATGTTCGCCTGCATTTCCTTTAGCGTTTTGACAGTCATCAATCCTCTTGATGAACTTTCCTTCCAGCTCTACTAGACCCTGCTCCAAATACCCTAGTCGCTTGTTGGCACTGAGAGCCATATCTTTCCACTCCTCGATCAACTTCTGATGGGCTTCTTGTATTTCCCGATGCTCACTTTCACACTCTCGAATTCTCTTGCGCAGTTGATTATACTTAATCTGTGCTTCAGCGTGCTCGTCGATAATTTTGTGTCCTCGAATGAACCCGGGCTAACCCAAACTATTGCGATTATCTTCCAACCAACCTGAGTAGTGTGGCACACAACCAGCGTGATATCTGTCTGGCTCAATAGATTTTTTTCCCCAAAACGAGTTTGCAATGCCACATGTGCTGTGCTTGGCACCTGTGACGGCTATCATTGTCCTGGAAGTCAGCCCTGAAGTGACTCATTTTGTCGACCCTTGGTATGATTTGCTTTCTCCCAGCCTGCCTCATGGCTCGGAGGGGAACGTAGGGATAAGTTCCTCTTAGACCGATTAGTATGAGAAACGGTGCGTCTCTGGATCGAATAATGAATTCTTCCGTAGGGAACCACTCAACCACCATTGTACCTGGTCTTCTTTCAGATTCTCAAATAATTCTACCCATCCTCCAGCGTCCTCTGGTTGAGCGAACATGTTAGGCATATAATTCATACACCTTGGCTGGTGGAAGGCGATGTGATCATCCCAGTCTCTACTAAGATCTCTTGCTGGTATTCTCCATTCTGGAGGTGCTCCATGAGCCAGAGCTGAAGTAATAAATTGCAACCCTCAAAATGATTGGCCTTTTGCTGACAGTTGTCCAGGGCTTGGTACATCTCAGTGACGATCATGGGCACTATACTGAAAGGTTGCCCGCCAATTCCTTCCATCAGAGTCTTAGTTACCATGGTCAGTCTAGTATGGATCCTAGCCTTATTCATAGGGAACACTATCATTCCCAAAAAGCAGAACATAAAAACGAAGATCCTTCTGTGGATATGCCCCAATGAGGTGAGTGCGAATTCATCTGAGTAGGTGCATTATGGCTTGCTATGGCCATTCTCGTACAGATAGTCGAATGGGATGTAAGAGTCTTTCAGGCAGGTTAAATTTGGGATCTTCTTTAGTCCCATCATCTTAAGGAAACCCCTAGCCTTGCGATTCTCTGGCATAAGCAAACCCGGATTCTCCCAAGGAATACCAGCTAAACCTCTTATTTCTTTGAGCAAAGGATTCATTTCAAAATCCCCGAAGCAGAACACAGACCTGTCACTATCCCAGAACAGTGTCGTAGCCTCTATGATTCTGTTGTCAGGCTGGATTTGAGAAGTCGAATTCCCTAAGTATTTACGGGCGAGCATCTGATCACTGGAGTGGAGGTCTTTCCACCAATTCAGCAGCCTTGGATGAATGTTGGTTACCATGCCAAATCTGGGGACTTCGTGCCTCATTTTCTACAAAACAAAGCGTTAGGCCCCTACCCCACCGGACTCGACTATTTAAGCCAATAATTAGCATAGCAAACATTTAGTTCTCCAAATAAATGCACAAAACATGAAGGTGCCCATTTGGGTTTCAAGGAAACCTGGTGGACTTTGGACAAGGCTATCCTAATGAGTCATTATGCGGACAACATAACTGACTCGGCTAGGTTTGACCATGATGCATGTACAGTTTAAACGGAGTAAGGTTTCTATTGGGGTATTAGACAGGTACCTTGAGAGGACAACTCAAGAGGAAAAAGCACGGAACCGTCGATTGCACTGTTGATCGACTAGTTGTACTGCAAATACGCCTTTGCCAAATTTAAAGGGTGATAATATTGGAAGGGCGCAACCACTCATTATAAGCGTTGCTTTGGTATTTTTTTGGCACGAGTGGAATATGATATTGAAGATGTAGTTTACAATAATGAAACAAATTGACATGTATTTTCACGTTCATACAATAAATGTTTATAATAATTGCTCAAAATTACAACGATATTGATGGAAAGCGTTAAATGAAAACGTTAAAGAAAAAAAAAACAAAAGACAAGTCAGTTTCGAATAGAGTCAGTAAACAAAGCAATGAAACAAAGCAATAAAGTCACATATAACATGAAATGGTGGAAGCCTAAAGAATTGTCAGTAGAGTCGCCATGCTGTCGATGCTTCCTTTTCTAAAGAAAAATCTTACGACATTCGGGAAGACAACTCTATTCCCGTTTGGGAATTGGGTTTTAGGAATTGAAGAGTCACCACCTAATGATTATAGTGCATTAGGACACTTTTAATAAAGAATTGAGATGAAGAACCAGAGTTCGGGTAAGGGCTAGAAATTATCTCAAGGGGAAGGTATTAGGCACCCCTCAAGATCCACTAATGTAGTTCCCGACCATGTTACAATTATGACTTTAAGCAAGCAAATATAAGTAAACAAGCAAGAATTACAAATACGAGGGGGCTTTCATATAATAGTTGCAAATAATTTGAAACTAAAACGAAGTTAAAGAATCTGAAATTTTGAAAAGAAAGTAGTTTTAAAATTCAAAATAAACGAGTGAAGAGAGGGAGAAATTTTATACAATTGCTGGGAGTAGCAGTTAAAGAAGCTGAAGTTTGAGAAAAAGCAGTTTTCGAAATAAAAATAAACAGGTAAAGGGAGAGGGGTTTGAGACCTTTTAAGAATTTTCAAAGGACAAAATACTAGGACGTCAATAAAAACACATAATGCAAGTAAAGGGGAAAGCAAATAAGCAAGTAGGGCTCAAATAAGCCTCATAAAATCAGATAAAGCCATAAAGTTTAGCATGTCTTGCAAGTACTGGTTTAGTCTTAAATTAAATTAAAGCGATAAGCGGACTGGTTCAACACATATTTTTAGACAAGAAGTCTGCATTAGGCTTACTCGAATGCATTTGTTTAAGACTGATCCCGTTGATTAGTTAATTCTTTTTGTCTATGTATTGGATGGGCCTACTGATTTTCAAACACAAACTGATTTTAAAGGAAATTACAGAGTAAGAAATAGGTTTCAGAAAAAGGGTACTGGATTGTTATAAACGTGGTTTAACAACTAAATTGAATTTCATAATGCAGGCTGGTTAAAAAAAGAGTTGGCAATTTTTTTTAACAAAAGAGCTGAGTTGCAGACTGACTAGACGAAATATGTCAGGTAAGTACAAAGAAATGACTTTTAGGCTGATTTAAAAAAATGTTTACCAGAGTTAATGCGAGTAAGTTCAGAAAGAAAAATCATTTGTTTTTAGTAAAATCGATACTGTTTTAAACAAGTGAGACAACTCTGGTTCGAAATCCCTATAAGCATGCTTTCTATACGTGATACTTTTCAAATACTAATAGAAGCCTTATAAACAATAATATCTACGTATGCTATTTTTATTATTAAGCCTAACTGTTTGACTAATGACGTTATTATATGTAGAAATGCAAACCCCTATAGGCATGGTATCTATATGCATAGTTGCAGAATTCAGAAGTTAAATCCTATAGACATGCTTTCTACGTATGAAGTTGCACAAATTAGAAGCAACACCCTATATGCATATTTTCTACCCTTTGTGCATAAAAGTAACCCCCTTCCCTTTTTCACTAAATTCCCATGAGTTTATACAAATTATTACAGCCCAGTAGAACAAAACTGAAATTAAAGGTACATAAAAAATTATCAGTTGCATCCTAGCAGCCTAATTAGGACTTAATGTCTAATATTATGAGATTGAAACACTTCTGAGATCAATATTTCCAAAGCCTTCTCTTATCTAGGATGTATCAGATATCCAAGAAGTTTCAGGAACCCCAGGCAGTGCTTACACCAAGATATTAATCAGGATGAGTTATAGTGTCGTGTGGAAGAGCTAACCCTCAATTGTCCAAGTTCAGAGGGAGCTCTGGGGTCCCAAGGCAAGGCTCACAAAAGAAGGGCAGAACTTAAATTCTAAGAATGAGTGCAAGTTCAATAGGGGGGGGNAAGCCTATTCAACCAACAAATAAGAGCATAGACCTATTGCGAGTAAGAATATGGTCTAGATAGTGATTAGGACACTGCCAGACCAAGGTCTTAAGCTCAGGATACATATAAAGGGGGAAGGGGAATGGGAATTGAAAGAGCTTAGGACTCAGGGAGTCCAGTCCATATACATGAACAACAATGTCGAGTGTTGTCATATTTCTGAACCCTAACTCAACATACAAAAGGAATTGGGGGATAGGGATTCATGTAGGAGCATAGCAAAGAAACAAACCAACTTGCAAAAAATTACATTATGGAAGCCAAACAAAAATTGAACTGAAGAATAAACACATAGGGGAGTGGCAGAAATTAAACAAAGATAACATACCAGTTGTAGAAGAAGCAAGCAAAGAAAAGAAGGATTCTTTCAGCCAAACCACAGTCAAAGAAGAGAATTTTAAGCTTATGAATTCAGAGAACTCGAATATTTTTAAGAAAATCTAAGTGTATTTGAGAGAAGAAGTAATGACTTGTTTGTGTTCGAACTTGTTTGAAAGGAAAGAAGTACATGTATTTATAGTTTTGAAAACGAGTAGAAAACAAGGTAACAAATACGATTTCAACACAAACATGGAAATAATCACAGTCTAAATAAATTAACACAGATTTTCCCTTTAATCAAGGGATTACTGCTCAACGGACACTAACAGGATTAACATAAGGAAAGAAAATCAATTTGTAAGTAGAATGATTGTTGCCATAAAAGGAGCAGTAAAACCATATAGTAAGGGATTAAGTCTAAATACATGAGTGTACTTATTTTTGGAAAGGATCTGGTAAGGCCAAACAAAGAGGGAGAATCAATTAACCCTTAACAGGCGAGTAAGAAAAATCAGAACTACACAAGGAAAAGTTTTGAAAATCAATTACCAGTTTGAAAATCAATCACAGAAGGGACTCGGTATATAAATGAGGTGCACAATTAATATACATGTGAGGCCAAGCTATGGCAAGAAGAGGTAACATACAATAATAGCATGATAGTCACGTATATCAAATTTCATTGGCTTAGTAATAGAGAAAAGATCAGAAGCACGTAAAAGTTAGGTGAAAACCTTTCTAAAAAAATAGTCGAGTTTGACAGATAGCAAGAACTCAGAACAAAGTAGAATCACATAAAGAAAAGAGATGCTGAAGTTTAAAGGAAGCCGATTGAGCAATTTCAAACAGACGAATTGCACAAACAAACTCAGGAACTCGAATAGACCCCAAGGAACTAGGGTTTTTGAAATCAGTAAAGTTTAGAGGTGATAAATAAGTGAAACAAATAAACAGTCTCAGAATATCAAATAAACCCCAAAAATTAGAGTTTTCATCACTAATCAGGTGCAAACAAAGTAAATCGAACAGATAGACTCAGAAACTCAAACAAATCTCCAAGAAATTAGGTTTTCAACACCAATCAAACTTAGAGATGATAAACAAATGAATCAAACAAAATATTTAACAAGAAGACTCAAAAACCCTAGTTTCAAATCAAAAGATTTTTTAAAAAAAAAATTGGGGAAAACGTTTAAAATATCACATATAGCACAGATCGAGCACAGATCCAAAAAAATAAACAAAAAAGAACCTCGAATAGGCTAGGGTTTCTGAGATTCCCAGAAACGAGAAAGGCTTGGAAAAAACAAGATCAAACCTGGAGTTGATAAGGTCAGAACTAGTCTTAAGAGGTTAAGACACGCCGGAGCAAGGCCGGAGATGGCTGAGAACCTCGAATCGACGAAGGTTTGGGCGAAGACCCTTGAATTATGGCCTCGAACCTTCAGGTATCAAGCACGTGAGAGCAGTAGGGGGTGAGAATAGGTCGTCCATAGTTTGAACAACGATGGATTCCGGTGGATTTAGGGTTGGAGGTGGTAGAGAGGGATTAGGGTTTCGAGAGAGCTCGAGAGCATTTGAGAGAAGCGAGGAGTTAGAGGCGGAATTTCTAAAAGAATGGGGTAGGGTTTAGGGGTCGTTTGGAATTAAAAAGGAAAGAAGAGATCTGGGCCGTTGATAAAAAAATGATCAACGATTCAAATTTTAAAAAGAAAACGGGTGGGTTTGGGTGATTGGATTAGGTAATCGGGTTTAAATTGATTTGGGGGTTGGGATTGGGTTGAATTGAGGTGCAAATTGGGCTGTAATTTAAATAAAATTGAGGCTAGATTTTAAATAGCCAATTTTTCTCCTTTTATTTTATAAAAAGGTAATAATGGTTAAAAAAATAAATTAAAAATACGGAGTAAACAAATATTACATAAATATTAACTTAAAAAATATTGGAACTAATTTTGTAATTATAAAATGCTATTAATCACAAAATAAGCTATAATTGCAATTATATGCAATTTAGCTTTAAAAATGCCAAATAAATTTGTAAAAATTATGAAAAAATTACCTTAATTATATTTTGGTGCAAATATGAGAATAAAATAAATTATTCACCAAAAATGATAATTTTGGAAACAATTATTGGATTTTGTTGTATTAAAATAGGAAATAAATTGGTTTAAAAATTATTAAAAATGCCAAAACTCTTGGGTGTGCTTATATATACACATATATATGCTATTTTGTAAGTATTTAGGGTATAAAATTACCTGGGAAAAAATTGGTTACCAACAAGAAACTATGTGACTAACAGTTGTATGCAACTACCTGCATGGACCTAGCTCTCAAAACCATTGATGCCTCCTCTACCAAGCCTCCCTATTATAGTGCCCCCAGGATCCTATCAGTGGCCAGTTATCTTTTGTTCTGATGATTTTATGGCTGTTGTTTCTCTTTTTGTTTGTCTTCTTGTGATTGCATGTTGGATTTCACCGTTGTTACTCCTGCTGAAACAATCATATTTTTTATCAATAAAGCAACTCTTTTTTTGCTTGTACAATGCTTGTTTTCCTTTTTGATCCTCTTTTCTATTATGATTGTGTGCACATATATGGCATGAGTTAGCTTTGTTTGACTTCTTTATGTCTTTTTGTTTGACCGTGCCTTTTTGTTGATGCCAAAAGGGGGAAGAATCGAGTGAATCGAGTCAGGGGGAACGTATGTTAGTGCCAGGGGGAACATATTAGTGTCAGGGGGAAAATATGTCAGGGTTAAGAATATAGTCAGGGGGAACATATGTAGTTGCTGGTACCTAATCTGGTTAAGTCAAATAGTCGTCAATGTTAAAAGTTTGTCATCATCAAAAAGGGAGAAATTGATGAGCTTAAGATCTTTTAATCTATGTTTTGATGATCTAACAAACTTTTTGTATGGAACTAGATAAAAGACCAAGAATGATAGTAAAACGTCAGGGGGAACATATGGGGAAACATGTGTAAGTAAGGGCATAAAGTAAGAGGGAACCTGTGGATTCTTGTTATTCAATCTGGTTCTCTGGACTCTAACTCCTTATTTTCAATGCTAAGTTTGTTATCATCAAAAGGGGGTAAATTGATAGGTTTTCAATATCTTTGCCTTATGTTTTGATGATCTAACAAACTTAATGTTAAGAACCAGATAGGAAACCTGACTCACATGGATTACACTGCATCTAACAGATTCCAGCCAAATGTGAACTTGCTATAGTTTCAGGAGGTAGGAACCCAAACAAGGACCTGATACTCTTGTGGGTTCCTCACAACAGTACAAAGTCAATTGGATATAGTTGTAAATGAAGATTACGCTGCACTACACTGTTTCCAGCGCCCGCTCATTCTGTGACTAACTCAAGTGCTCACATCACCTCAAGTGATCATTCTCAAGGTGTACCTACAATAAGTCTATACAAAGCATCATTCAAGTTAGTCAACTCAAGAGAATCTGGGCGGTGTGCGCAAGAACTAGATCATGAACCTAATCCCTTGGTACTTCTCTAACAGAAGTTCAAGTCAACTATACAGCTGGAATGCAGCTGAGTGACTGATCGCAACTATACAAAGAGGAACAACAGGGACCTGGTCTCTTAGGGTTCTCTGATAGAAATACAAGTCAACTACAGCTGGAAAGCAGTTGCAAAAGGTAACTAACTGCAACAATGCAATAGACAGTGCAGCAGTCATTTCCCATTCAGATTGGACATCACTAAGGATGTCTTATGTAGCATAAACCTTATACAAGACACAAGTTTTGGGTTCCAACGCTTGCAAAACTCAGAAAAGTAAAATATTCTCTCATGAACAAAGCTGCTGCAACCTCAAGGACCTGATCCACGATTGAAGATATTTTAAGTCCTTAGGTTTGTAGAGTCTTTGTAATTCGTTCTTCATTCTAACACCTATCCAGCTTTCTTAGAAACATTGATTAGGTTGAGTCATAACAAAAATCCTTTATAACCATAGGGTGACAAAGTGTCTTGTATTTGAAACATCACAAGTTAGTGAAAGCCTTTGTGACCGTAGTGTGACATAGTGGCTTGTGGTGCAAATACCACAAGTTAGTCAAATTCTTTGCAACTAGGATAGTTATAGAGTGGCTTATGATGAGTGCATCACAAGTTAGTTGAATTCTTTGCAATAGAGTTATTTTAAAGTGGCTTGTAATAGGGAGATTGCAAGTTAGTGAAGTTAAAAGCCTACAAATGTAGGTCGTGGTTTTCTTGACCCCCTTGTGTGGGATTTTTCCACATAAAAATCCTCAGCCTTATTTACATTCAACTTTACTAGCATTCACTGCAGAACCCGATAAAGGACTAGGTACTCTACTATTTGGTGGACTCACACAAACTTAGCACTGCACTAAATTGATATAGTACCAGATCGCTATACAGTTTGGTTCATTAGTAATTTTAGAGGAAACATATAGAGAACCAGGATCTCTATACTGTCTGGTTGATGCACAATGTCTAACACTTTTAAGGTTTCACAACCAGCTGGTTTCCCCTAGTTGTTCCTTTAATGTTTTGTTGCTGAGGAATAGGTTCATGGACAGGTTCCCTCAAGGTTTGAGGATCAATTCCTCTTTGTTGAGTTCCCCCTGTAACGACCCGACCAGTTGTTTTGAGCTATAGTACGTCATTCAGCAGTTTGAAGCCTTGAGTAGCTTCACTTCAGGTATTATGACTTGTATGCATGGTCGGAATTGAGTTTCAGGAAGTTTAGAGTTGAGTTGGAGATAGATATCTCATTTCGAAAGCTTTAAGTTGAAAGAATTAACTAAGATTGGATTTTGAGTAAACCACCTTGGAATCAAGATTCAAAGGTTCCAGCAGGTTTTATGATGATTTTGGACTTGGGCGTATGTCCGGATTGGGTTTTGGAAGACCCGGGAACGTTTCGGCACCTATTGTGTAAGTTAGCATTTTTGGAAAAATTTCATAAATTCGGGTTGAAGTGCATTTTAGTGTTATCAATGTCTGTTGGGATTCCGAGTCTAGGAATAGCTCTGTATGGTGATTCTAGTGTTGGGAGCATGATCAGAAGTGAATTCAGAGGTCCATGGGTCATTTTGGAGTTATTTGGCTAAAGTTAGAAATTTGAAGGTTTTTGAGGAGTTTGACCAGAAGTAGACTTTTTGGCATCGAGGTCAGAATCCAATTCCGAAAGTCAGAGTAGGTCTGTAATGTCGAATGTGACTTGTATGCAAAATTTGAGGTCAATCGGACGTGATCTAGTAGGTTTCGACATCTAATGTAGAAGTTTGAAATTCTAAAGTTCATTAATCTTGAATTGGAGTGCGATTCATGTTTTATTGTTGTTCAATGTAATTTTAGGCATCGACTAAGTTCAAGTCATGTTATGGGACTTTTTAGTCTACTTGGTTGGGATCCCATGGGGCTCGGATGAGTTTTGGTGGAGTTTTTGGAAGAGTTTGGCGTTTTGAGCATAAGCATGTAACGATCCAAATGTCCATTTTTAGTTCTAGAGATAGAAACTCGATTTGAGACTTCCTTGATTTTGATAATGAATTATAGGAGTGATATGGAAAGTTTGGTTCAATTTCATCAAGTCGAGATTGAGTTTTTAGCATAAAACATGAGCTAATTGTTTAACGAGCGAAATTGGTATTGCATTGAGTAAATGAGCTATGAATTGAGTTTTGATTGAAGGAATAGATTCATATCATTATTTGTAACTCATATGAATAAGAATCTTCAAATTCTGAGTTCGTATGAGGGAGTTAGAGCATTTTTAGTGAAATTAAAAGTTGCTAAAATTTCTGGGCAATTGTTGTGTTTTTCGCAGGTGCCTGAACAGTACCGCACCTGCGTGAATAGTAACCACAGATGTGTGAATAGTAACTGCAGGTGCGTGAATGCTGGATAGTGTATAAATTGAGCAGTCCTAGACTATCCGGGTAGTCTAGGACCCAAAAGCATGTTGTACTTGGAATAATTGTAATGTTGTTTACAGTTAAATTGCTTAAATCTTGTCGAATTGGTAAATAAATTTCTAAAAGGATTAAACTTTATTTTCTTAAATCGTTAAAAGAGAATTGGCTTTTATTTGGATAAATGTTCCCCAATAAATTCTAAATTGGCTGTTTGAGCATGTATTTCTATGTGTACCTATGTCGCATGTATGATTTGCGAGCAGGATAATTGTTTATTTGAGTTTGACCGCGTCGCATGTATGATTCGGAGGCGGAGTAATAGATGCATCTATGGTTCGCGCCATTCGACCCTCTGGCAGTGCACAGTTTAAATACTGTTGGATCGGGCCGTACGTCCTCGGCATGATTTACGCATGCTTGTATTGCTGCCTTGAGCTTGTTAAAGTTTTTATTGCCTCTTCCTGGCTTGAGAATATTTGTATAAAAACTTAAAGAAATTGGAAATTTTTTGTAAAAAGAAAGAATTGTTTATTTGCTTCATTCCATTGAATTACAATCATGTTTATAAAAAATCCAAAATTTAATGTATTATTGATATCACATTATTGGACCACTAGTAAATGTCAAAGTCGACCTTTCGTCTTTGCTTCTTCGAGATTAGACGGGATACTTACTGAGTACACATTGTTTTCGTACTCATGGTACACTTGCTATGCATTTTCGTTGCACAAGCACATGTACTTCTAGTGGCCTACTGGGCATAGCAGCATGGATGATACGGGGACTAGGTTAACTGCATTACTCGAGGTGACCCCAGCTAGTTTAGTATCTTTCAGTGTATTGTATTTAATTTCTGCCCAGTTTGTATTCTGGACGGATGTTGTATTGTATTGTTTCTTCGAAATAGCTTATGCACTTGTGACACCGGATTCTGGGGATGTCTATGGGTTTATTCAGAATTTTAAAAGTCGTTAAATATTTTATTTCTTATTTAGTGAAATTTACTACGTGTTGTCTAACATTAAAAAAGTGATTTTGGAAATATTTAAAATGAGAATTTAATTGAGTATTTTGGTTGGCTTGCCTAACAGCGATGTCCGACACCATCATGATCCTTAGTGTATTTTGGGTTGTGACAACATGGTATTAGAGCACTAGGTTCCCTTAGGTCTCACGAGTTATGAGCAAGTATAGTAGAGACTTGCGGTTCGGTACGGAGGCGTCTGTACTTATCTTCGGGAGGCTACAGGGCTGTTAGGAGTACTTCCCTTCTTGATTCCTCATCGTGCAATTTGATTCTTTGAGGCTTATGCCCTTGTTTCCTTCATACTCAATCTTACGCGACGCGATTCGCTTATTATAAATTGATAATTGAAGAATTTTAATGGTACTACCGAATGTGGTGCGGGATGTTTATCCCTGCGGGGTTGTTTGTCTATTATCGTCGCCATGTGGAAGGATATTCTATCATTTCAGCTCAGTAGCGGTACTTCTTAGAGCTCTGAGGCTAGGCACCAGTTGCCATGATGTTTTTGAATGATCGTCTCACAGTATTGATGTGATGGTAGGATGCTTGCCTATGTGTTGGGGCAGTGAAGGACTTGAAGGGATGTTTACTCAGTGCAATATTTAGAGATTCGGTATTTTATTCCTGGCAGGGAAAAGACAATCAGGCCAAGAATGTTCAAATTTGGGATGATAGAGTAACGAGGCTTGGTATTTGCGAGCATGGAGGAATTCTCATATGTGATAAGGTGTCATTGCCCTTGTTGAAAGTGCTAAGTTTGCCGGTGTTAAGATCTTCTACAATTCGCCTTAGGGTAGGATATTATAAGGTGGTATTAGAGAGGCGGCTATCAGAGATCGTAGGGTGCGGTGGTTCAGGATTGAATGTATATTTCTAATGTTGACAGCTCGAGAGAGACGATTCTTTGG
This sequence comes from Nicotiana glauca, assembly GCA_026770625.1. NCBI lineage: Eukaryota > Viridiplantae > Streptophyta > Magnoliopsida > Solanales > Solanaceae > Nicotiana > Nicotiana glauca. The sequence goes on from MU778641.1 coordinate 16,838, forward strand.
AAAGATTTAAAAGTTAGTAGCGGTCTATTCGTTCTAGTGCTACTGAGATAGATTTTGATCTAAGGCATTAGCTGCACAGCAAAGGATGAGGAAGAACGTGGGGGGAATTGTTATGCGGGGGTTAAACTTCCAGAAGGCTAAGTGTAAGAAGTGGAGGTCGAGTAGTTTCTTAAAGAAGTGAGTCTGCCCAAAGTGGGAGAGTGGCAAAGCGGTATGTGGATTCAGTGGCTGGGTCTATGGACTTAATTTGAAGTATCGGCTATTATACGGCGGGAAATTTGATATGACGGAAAGGAGATGCTTGAAATGGGGGAGGATACAACATAACTTTGAATTGAAGGAAATTGTCGCATATTTAGTTGATGTCTGCGGGGAGTGAATGGACTTGTGCAGTTGGTGAATGAGCACGGGCTCAGGTAGGTTATCTCCTGTGAGCAGATCAACGATCGCATGGTTGGCAAAGCTTATGCTAAGAATCCTAATGACTATCTTGTAAGAGGTCAAATATGCGGATGTTGCTAAAGATTCAAAGCATTCATGAAACACTAACAGAAGGATTCGAGGAATCTGGTGGTTTGATTGCGCAATGTCATGTCAATAAGAGATAAAGAATCATGGTGGGTTCCGGAGTTGTGTAATAGTGGCTTCAAGCTAAGAGGGAGAGTCCCACCGTCTACGATTAGGTTGTATGATTATCTTCTTGTGAGGTTTCGGGTTATTGGCATATTGGTAAGTTATTTCGGCTAAGGGAAAAGGAACATAAATGGAAATTTGAGCAAAGGAATTGAAGAATGTGTTCTATAATTGGAATTATCAATTCATGTTCGAACTTTGGGAAGACTCGGGAACTAAGCTTCGCGTAGAAGTGAGTTGCAAGGAAATTGATTTGGCCGGCTGCTTCTTTGAGAGGGCGGTCATGGGATATCGGAGCCTTGCAGTTGATTATATTCGGGACCATGTCAGAGTGGGTGACTCTTAATAACGGTCCTAGTGAATTCAAAGGTTAAAAATGCGGTACCTAAGGATTCAAGCCCGCAATGTGTTTAGAATCGAGCTTGTGAAGCAACTTATGATAAGAGGCTATGAATGTTCTATGATGTTTTGACGTGCAGTGTAGAATTAGGAGGAAAAAGCAAAAATGACTGATTCGTAGAGGAATTATCAGAATAGATTTACCAGTTGAGGTGCGAACATGCACAAATGGAAGGTATGAGATGGTTTCTGGGATTTGAGACAGCATGGTCTCGTGTTACAAGGCCACTCGGGTTGAGTGCGTTATATGTTGAATGAAGTTATTATTGTTCTAAGGCAATTAAGGATAAATTGGAAGAGGTTGGATTGGTTAGCCATGATTGAATTGGCATATTGGTGGCTTAGGCCACTGCTTGAAGAATTGCATCTTCTACGGTTGTGAGAATTCACTCGTGTCTTGCTAAGGTTCTCTTGGAATGAGTTTAATAAAAAGCTTCCATGTGAGGAAGTGTTTACCATGTTAGTGGTTCAGGAGTTGTGATGAAACATGCTGGCTTGTTAGGTGCAATAAGCGGTGTGAAATTTTACTGTGAGGTTCGAGATTGCGGTTCGGTGTTTGATGAGGATGTCATGAGCACGGATGAGCAGGAAGCGGATTTGGATATTTGGAGTAAGTTGGTATTATCTACAACATCGCATAAGATCGGTGATTTGTGAAAAAGACTTCACACCCAGTATGAAGATTCTGGTGATATTGTTAATTTGAGAGTTTATGCCTGGAGGGCACTCAATTTATTGGGTTGTGGACTGTGGAGGATTACTCGGGTTATGATGGTTGGTCCTATGTGTTATGGTAAAAAGAGAGTTATGATGGACCCAGGAGAGATTATGGACTTAGTTCGGTACAATCAGAATTGGCTTGAGGTCTGTGGATAGCTTTAAATATGAATATGCTCTATATCAGGCCAAATGAGTTCATTTCTGCATAGCTCCCCTTATAGTGAAGTATTCGGAAGTTGGAAGTTATTTCATTGTTGGCTATTTCATGTAATGCTATATTGTGCTGTGTGAGTTGCGAAATGGCTAGGTAAATTTCTTATGTGATGAGGTTCCGCGTATCAACGGTGTTATGTGAGCAGGATGGCTCTTTAGTTTCAGGACATTTATCGCACCCCAGTTGTGCTTGAGTTGTTAGCTTATGGCACTATATATCTCCCCATGGATAGTATTATGCACTTAGCGTGCTTGTGACCGATATTCGGTATTTTGTTGTAATGAGAAATTTAGCTCGGGGTGTATCTCCTTGTGTGAATTTTATGTGTGGATCGGGTGGCACGCCGCCATGGGTATGTTGTGTGGATCGGGTTGCACGCTGTAATAGTGTGATGTTGAGTACAATTACCTATACATGTTTTTATGTGTTTTGTTTCCAATTTTATGAGGAAAGTCCATATTAGCAACGTGAGTTGAGTAGTCCCTTCCAGAGTTCGGTTTCCTTATGTATCATGTTCGAATTAGTATCCTATTGGCACATTGTGGCAACATATGAGACTTTTGGTCCTGCCTGTGGTGGCTTGTTGCCTGAGTAGTTTGTATTGGGTATGACAAGGTTATTGGATCTAAGATAAGTGTGATCGGATTATGCGAAGTATACTAAAGAGCAAATACCATTATTTGGTTCAGAATGAAGTAATGCTCTTGTTAGGAGTATAGCCTCAATGATTTGTTGACTTGACAGTTGGTTATGAATTTATACACATCTCTTCTGTTGTGGTGGTATTGCTAGAGTTGGAACAAGACTTACATATATCTTGAGGTGCGTTGTGAGCACCAGATTCGGGAAATGTTGGATATTTATGATCAGAGAATGTTATTATGGTCCTGTGGATGATGTGGGCATGGTGAGAATTTGGCAAACGTATGCTGTCATGTTCTGGTACATCGTGTAGTGATTGAAACGATGTTCATATATTGGAAGCAGTCCTGGCCGATAATTCCGGATGTTGGAATTGGGCTCTAAGCTTATTTGCTTGAATAAAAGGGAATATCTTTAGAATTAATCGAGCTAATATGCTCAACTGAGTTGTGGAAGCACGGGTAGGTGCACAAAGTGTTTAATTGTGATTTTAGACAACTCTAGCGCAGTTCTTAGAACGTTCAAGGACGAACTTATGTTTAAGTGGGAGAGAATGCAACGATCGGACCGGTCGTTTTAAGCTCTAGCGCGTCGTTCAGCAGTTTAAAGCCCTGAGTAGCTTCACTTTAGGTATTATGACTTGTATGCGTGGTCGGAATTGAGTTCCAGGAAGTTCAGAGTTGATTTGGAGAGACAGTTCTCATTTCGGAAGCTTTAAATTGATAGAATTAACTAAGTGCCTGTTTGGATTGGCTTAAAAGTTGGTTTGACCAGCTTTTAAGCCATTTTTAGGTAATTGGAGTGTTTGGCAAAATAAAAAACAACTTAAAAAAAGTTAAAAATGGCTTAAAAAAAGCTAAAAGCCACAGCTTAAAAGCCATCTTATTTTGACCAACTAAATTACTTACTTGTCCCTTATAACATTTTATAATCCCAAAACTACCCTCATTAAATAAATCCTAAAATATCCAACTACTCACTTTCTGTTCATCTTCTTTCCTCTTCTTCTCCTTTATCGTCTATTCTCACCCACACGTTCACCTTTTCTATGTGATATTCATGCTTTTCTATACTTCTATTTTCCTATTATAAATGCTCTTTTTTTTAACATAACATTAAAATACAAATACCCTTTTCCTCAACATATGGAGGAGGAATCTGCTTCTATAATTTTTACATAAAGTTTCAATGTCCATATCGTAATGGGAAGTAGTCTATTTTTATTTTTCAAATATATGACCATGTCCTTTGATTTCGTCTTTGTTTGGTAAGCAAGAGGAACATGTAGGTTTTTGATTTATTTTATGCGATATTTTTGCCTTTTTAACAGAAAAAAGTGCTTACCAGGCCTTATTTACAAACACTTCAATAACTTTTTTTTAATTATTAGCACTTTTATCCAAACAGGTAACTGTTTATTTATAAAACAAGCTCCAACACTTAAAAGTTACTTTTAAGCACTTGTGCTTAAAAGCCTTTTTTAAGCCAATCCAAATGGGCTCTAAGATTGGATTTTTAAGTAAACGATCTCGGAATCAGGATTCAAAGGTTCCACCAGGTTCGTATGATGATTTCAGACTTAGGCGTATATCCGGATCAGGTTTTGGAAGATCCGGGAATATTTCAGCACCTATTGTTTAAGTTAGCATTTTTGAAAGAATTTCATAAATTTGGGTTAAAGTGCATTTCCATGTTATCAATGTCTGTTGGGATTCTGAGTCTAGGAATAGCTCCGTAAGGTGATTCTGGTGTTGGGAGTGCGATCGGAAGTAAATTCGAAGGTCCGCGGGTCATTTTGGAGTTAGTTGGCTAAAGATAGAAATTTGAAGGTTTTCGAGGAGTTTGATCAGATGTGGAATTTTTGGTATCGGGGTCGGAATCCAATTCTAAAAGTTGGAGTAGGTCTGTAATGTTGAATGTGACTTATATGCAAAATTTGAGGTCAATCTGACGTGATCTAATAGCTTTCGACATCGAATGTAGAAGTTTGAAATTCTAAAGTTCATTAATCTTGAATTGGAGTGCGATTCATGTTTTAATGTTGTTCAATGTAATTTGAGGCATCGACTAAGTTTGTGTCATGTTATGGGACTTATTAGTATACTTGGTTGGGATCCCATGGGGCTCGGATGAGTTTTGGAGGAGTTTTTAGAAGAGTTTGGCATTTTGAGCATAAGCATGTAACGATCTAAAGGTCCATTTTTAGTTCTAGAGATTGAAACTCAATTTCGAGACTTCTGGGATTTTGATAATGAATTATAGGAGTGATCTGGAAAGTTTGCTCTAATTTCATCAAGTCTCGATTGAGTTTTTTGCGCAAAGCATGAGTTAATTATTTAACGAGCGAAATTGGTATTACATTAAGTAAATGAGCTTTGAATTGAGTTTCGATTGAAGGAATAGATTCATATTATTATTTGTAATTCATAGGAACAAGAATCATCGAATTCCGACTTCGTATGAGGGAGTTAGAGCATTTTTAGTGAAATTAAAAGCTGCTTAAATTTTTGGGCAATTACTGTGTTTTTCGCAAGTGCGTGAACAGTACCCGTAGGTGTATGAACAGTAACCACACCAACCGCAGGTGCAAAAATGCTGGACAGTGTATAAATTTAGCAATCCGAGATTTTTACTCATTTTTGGAGCTGTGCAGCTCAGATTAAAGCGATTTTTGAGGCAATTTTCACTATATGAATTGAGGTAAGTGTTCTGTATCGAAAAGTGATTATATTTAATAATTTCATGGTTATTTTCATAAAGTATTTATGAATCATATGGAAGAAATTGGAGAAAATTTGTAAACTATTTAAAAACAAAAATTCTAGATTTGGAGGTCTATTCATTATCGGAATTTGATAAAATTGGTGTGGTTGAATTCGTATCGGATCAGGTTGTCGGATTTTTTGGAATCCGGGCACGTGGACCTGAGGTCGATTTTATCAACTTTTTGAGCAGAGTTAGGAATTTATCTAAATTGAATTGTTGTGATTATTAGAGCCTATATTTATGGATTTTCTCATTTGTTGGCTAGTTTTGGAGTGTTGCGAATCGATTTGAGTCGCCGGAATGGCTTGGAATCCGGTTATGGAACTTCGTAACGAGGTTAGTCTCCTTTCTAACCTTGTAAGAGGGAATTGTTCCCATAGGTGAGTTAATTGGTTATGTGCTCATACTTGTGGGGGTTACGTACGCACGAGGTAATGAGAGTCCATGGTAGCTACTATTATGTTATTGTCCATGTAGTCTAGGACCCAAAAGCATGCTGTACTTGGAATAATTGTAATGTTGTTTATAGTTGAATTGCTTAAACATTGGTAAATGAATTTCTAAAAAGATTAAACTTTATTTTATTAAATCGTTAAAAGAGAATTAGCTTTTACTTAGATAAATGTTCCCCGATAAATTCTTAATTAGTTGTTTGAGCATGTATTTCTATATGTACTTGCGTCGCATTTATGATTCGTGAGTAGGATGGTTGTTTATTTAAGTTTGACTGCATCACATGTATGATTCGTGAGCATGGTAATAGATGCATCTATGTTTGCGTCATTCAACCCTCTGGCAGTGCACAGTTTAAATACAGTTGGATTGGGGCATACGTCCTTGGCATGATTTGCACATGCTTGTATTGCTGCCTTGAACTTGTTAAAGTTGTTATTGCCTCTTCCTGACTTGAGAATATTTGTATAAAGTACTTAAAGAAATTGGAAATTTCCTAGAAAAAGAAAGAATTATTTATTTGCTTTATTCCATTGAATTACAATCATGTTTATAAAAATCCACGATTTAATGTATTATTGATATCACATTATTGGACCACTAGTAAGTGTCGAAGTCGATCTCTCATCTCTACTTCTTCGAGATTAGACGAGATACTTACTGAGTACATATTATTTTCGTACTCATGCTACACTTGTTGTGCATTTTTTTTTGCATAGGCACATGAACTTCTAGTGGCCTACTAGGCGTAGTAGCATGGATTATATGGGGACTAGGTGAGTTGCATTACTCGAGGCAACCCGCAGCTAGTTTAGTCTCTTTCAGTATATTGTATTTACTTTCTGTCCAGTTTGTATTCCGGAAGGATGTTGTATTGTATTGTTTCTTAGAAATAGCTCATGCACTTGTGACACCAGGTTCTGGGGATATCTATGGGTTTATTCAGAATTTTAAAAGTTGGTAAATGTTTCATTTCTTATTTAGTGAAATTTACTATGTGTTGTCTAACCATATTAGAGAAGTGATTTCAGAAATATTTAAAACAAAAATTTAATTGAGTATTTTGGTTGGCTTGCCTAACAGCGGCGTCCGGCACCATCACGATCCTTAGTGAATTTTGGGTCGTGACACCCCGTGGTAACTCATAGGGAGTCTTCTCAACAAGAGGTCTAGTTATGTATCTATTTATGATGTAGCAAGCAGTGTTCACAGCTTCTGCCTAGAAGCTATGAGGCAGTTCACTAGAAAGAAGCATTTTCTAACCATTTCTTCCAATGTCCTATTCTTTCTTTCAACTGCTCCATTTTGTTGTGAAATCTTGGGAGTAGAAAAGTAATGATTTATGCTAGGCTCATAAAAGAATTCAGCAAATTTAGCATTCTCAAATGCAGTACCATGATCAGACCTAATTGATGCAAGTTGATTACCTAGTTGTTTATGAGTTTTTCTAACAAAGGAAATGAACATGTCAAATGTTTCATCTTTAGATGTTAAAAATAGTGTCCGAGCAAACCTAGAGTAATCATCAACAAGCACCATAACATATCTCTTACGACCTCTTCTCAATGTTCTCATTGGTCCACAAATATCCATATGGACCAGTTCCATCGTCCTGATAGTTCTTACCATTTTCTTGCTTTTGAAAGAGGATCTTACCTGCTTTCCCCTTGCACAAGACTTACAAATTTTATTTTCCTTGAACATAATGTTAGGCAGCCCCATCAACAAGTCCTTGGAGACTAGTTTGTTGAGTTGACTTAGACTGTCATGTCGAATCTCTTGTGCCAAAAGTGGAGATCATTATCCAACACACTTAAGCAGGTGAGTTCATGGTTTGAAGTGTGGACAGATCCACAACATATATGTTGTTCACTCTCTTTTCCTGCAAAACTATCTTATCGGTGGAAAGATTAAAACACAAAGTATTTTGTAGAGGTGAAGGCTACCATGTTACCTCTATCACACAATTGTGATACATTTATTAGACTGTATGTCATGACCCAAACCCACACTGGTCGTGATGGCGCCTCTCGTAAAGACAAGGCCAGCCAACTAATCCAATTCACTTCCTTTTAAAATTATTTGAACATAAATGAGTAAAGTGATACAGCTTAAGAGCAATAATAATCAGGACTACAACCCCACACAACCCGACCGGGGTGTCACAAGTCACGAGCATCTAAGAAGTAGGAACACTACTATAGGGCCAATATTTTATATATATATATATATATATATATATATATATATATATATATATATATATATATAAAATATTGGCCCTATAGTAGTGTTCCTACTTCTTAGATGCTCGTGACTTGTGACACCCCGGTCGGGTTGTGTGGGGTTGTAGTCCTGATTATTATTGCTCTTAAGCTGTATCACTTTACTCATTTATGTTCAAATAATTTTAAAAGGAAGTGAATTGGATTAGTTGGCTGGCCTTGTCTTTACGAGAGGCGCCATCACGACCAGTGTGGGTTTGGGTCATGACATACAGTCTAATAAATGTATCACAATTGTGTGATAGAGGTAACATGGTAGCCTTCACCTCTACAAAATACTTTGTGTTTTAATCTTTCCACCGATAAGATAGTTTTGCAGGAAAAGAGAGTGAACAACATATATGTTGTGGATCTGTCCACACTTCAAACCATGAACTCACCTGCTTAAGTGTGTTGGATAATGATCTCCACTTTTGGCACAAGAGATTCGACATGACAGTCTAAGTCAACTCAACAAACTAGTCTCCAAGGACTTGTTGATGGGGCTGCCTAACATTATGTTCAAGGAAAATAAAATTTGTAAGTCTTGTGCAAGGGGAAAGCAGGTAAGATCCTCTTTCAAAAGCAAGAAAATGGTAAGAACTATCAGGACGATGGAACTGGTCCATATGGATATTTGTGGACCAATGAGAACATTGAGAAGAGGTCGTAAGAGATATGTTATGGTGCTTGTTGATGATTACTCTAGGTTTGCTCGGACACTATTTTTAACATCTAAAGATGAAACATTTGACATGTTCATTTCCTTTGTTAGAAAAACTCATAAACAACTAGGTAATCAACTTGCATCAATTAGGTCTGATCATGGTACTGCATTTGAGAATGCTAAATTTGCTGAATTCTTTTATGAGCCTAGCATAAATCATTACTTTTCTACTCCCAAGATTTCACAACAAAATGGAGCAGTTGAAAGAAAGAATAGGACATTGGAAGAAATGGTTAGAAAATGCTTCTTTCTAGTGAACTGCCTCATAGCTTCTAGGCAGAAGCTGTGAACACTGCTTGCTACATCATAAATAGATACATAACTAGACCTCTTGTTGAGAAGACTCCCTATGAGTTACCACGGGGTGTCACGACCCAAAATTCACTAAGGATCGTGATGGTGCCGGACGCCGCTGTTAGGCAAGCCAACCAAAATACTCAATTAAATTTTTGTTTTAAATATTTCTGAAATCACTTCTCTAATATGGTTAGACAACACATAGTAAATTTCANGATGAAGTGCGGTGCTGCGAACGCTGGCGGTCACCTTGCTCAACTACCTTAGTAAGGCCTTCCGTCCGCTAATAACCCGCTACCGGGTGAACAATACCTGCAACTGCACGCGAGGTGCAGGGAGTAAACTGAGTACTTCCAACTCAGTGGTAATAAGAGAAATAATAACTGAGTAGCAATAACCACGTAAAGCAAATCAACATGCTATATAGTACAGTGTAACCCTTGAGAAAATAGGGAAAACGTGAAAAGAATCTTTTAGAAAATATCTTAACTCAGTTCAAAACTTCTTTTAAAAATATCTTTTTCCAATAGTTAAGCAAATGAATGCGAAAACACGTAGTGCAAGTCAGCACAAAAGCCAACCCCTCGGGCACAAACAAGTATGCATAACTAAGCTCATAACTCGCCCTTCAGGCAATATTCTTATCTCAGGTCAGCCACTGTTACCTGACCCATTTACATCATACAGTGTCACTGTTACCACTGTCTCAAATTTATCCAATTTGAAAGTGATCAAACAATATCAGAACAACAAATAAATATCTCCAGAAATAACGCAACAACAAATAGTGCACAAATGTATGAACGCAATGCAATGCATATGACGGTACACTCTAGTACCCGCTGCGGCGTGCAGCTCGCTCTACTTATTTAACGTCGACGGCACTCACTGGGGGTGTGTACAGACTCCGGAGAGGCTCCTACAGCCCAAGTGAAATATCAGCCAAGTCTTGGCCTCAAACAGGCTCTGGGCCTCAATATCAATATATCATCGCTGCGACGTGCAGCCCGAGCTATCCATATATTCAGAAATCACTATAACACTGCTGCGGCGCGCAGCCCGATCCATGCTCAGTCCAGAAATGCACATAAGCCACTTGGGCACATTTTAGAATGACAGTTCTCAGCTCAAAACAACAATAAAATATTGTTCAAGTTTTTCAAAACTTAGAAGTATGGCTGAGTTTGCAAAATAGTATTAAAAACCTTGGAGTGAGACCAAATAATATGCAAAGTAATGCAAAAATAGTAATATCAATCCCTGAAGGATTTTACAAGTCGGCACAAGGCCCCAAACATGGCAATCAGCCCAAATTATGATGATAACAAGTAATTTCAGTCAAATACACAGTAAAATTAACAACCGGGACGGACCAAGTCACAATCCCAAATGGTGCTCTACCCCACGCTCATATCCGGCGTGCAAGTCACCTCAATACAGCACTATGATGAGCAAATCCGGGGTTTCAAACCCTCAGGATATCATTTACAAATATTACTCACCTCTAGCCGGCCGATAATCTAGCTCGCTAAGCCTTTTCCTCTCGGATCTACCTCCTCGCGTATAGAATCTGATCAAAACCATAAGGGATACGTCACAATGGGCCAATAAACCATAACCCAATCGAAAAGACTCGAGAAACAACAAAAATCACGAAGTTGGCAAAACCCGAGCCCTGGGCCCACTTCTCAAAAAATTATGAAATTTACATTTTCGAAATCCTCGTCTCGCCACGAGTCCGTAATATAAAATTTATCAAAATCAGAGTTCAAATGCCCCTTCAAATTCCAATTTTTCATTCCCAAAAGCCAAGCCCTAGCTTCTTCAATATTTTACCCAATTTTCAGAGAATTAATGGATGATTCTTCAATTAAATGATGTATCTAGGCCACAAGACTTATCTCCAATCACTTCTAGTCGAAATCCCCTTCAAAATCTACCAACAAGCTCTCAAGGTGGCTTAACAATGGAGAAAAATGAACTTGGCTCGCGGATGAAATGTTTATAAACCCTTCTGTCCGCCCAGCAATTTCCTTCATCGCGTTCGCGTTCATGACACCACGTTCGCGAAGGCTAATTTCCCAAGCCCTTCGCGTTCGCATGGCTTGCTACGCGTTTGCGTAGACCAACTGCTCCCAGCCCCAATTTCCTTCTACGCGTTCGCGGTTACTCTGCCGCGTTCGCGTAGCTTCCTGGACCCACTCCTACGCGTTCGCAACTTCCCCCTCGCATTTGCAAAAGCCAAAGTCACAGACTTCCATTTTTCCTCTTTGCGTTCGCGAGACTCTCCTCGCGTTCGCGGAGGAGGAGACCAGATACCAGCAACCAGCAGTGATTTTCCAAAAATGACCCGTTGGGCATCCGAAACACAACCGAGGCACCCGGGACCTTAACCAAAAGCACCAACATGACTTAAAACATTATCCAAACTTGTTCGAACCATAAAAACACTATCATTAACATCAAAATCCTCAAATATCATCAAATCAAGGCCTAAGTTTTCTTTAAACTTTCGAAACTCACATTCGATCAAAAACCCAACCAAACGATATCCGAATGACTTGAAAATTTGCAGACATATCTAAAATCACCTAACGAAGCTACTGCAACTCTCGGAATTCCATTCTGACCCTCAGATCAAAATCTCGCCTATCAACCGGAATTCGCCAAAATTCAAACTTGGCCAATTCAAGCCTAATTCTATACCGAGCCTCCAAAATCAATTCCGATCGCACTCCTAAGTCACAAATCACCTCCTGAAGCTAACCAAATTACCGAAAATCACATCCGATTCCTCTAACTCACAAGTCAATGTCCGGTTGACTTTTTCCAACTTAAGCCTTCCTTAAAGAGACTAACTGTCTCATTTCTTATCAAAACAAATCCAAATCAACTCTCACACACCACACACCGATAACGAAACATGAAGAAGTAGTAAACGGAGAAAACGGAGCAGTAACACATGAGACGACGGGTCGGGTCGTCACACTGTACTTCATTCCACCAATCAAGTATACGTTCTTCATAGAGTGAGAATTAGACTTACCGACCTTTCCAACCCCAAGATCACACATTTATTTCCATTTTAAAGGAGATATTACCTGCCTTAAGATCCTCAAGTGAAAGAAACTAGTTCTTGATTCGTGTCTTATGCTTTGAACAACCACTATCCATATACCATATTTGGCTACTCCCCTTCGCTTGGACCTACAAAAGAAAATCAGGAGTTAGTTTTAGGAACTCGAACTAGTTTGGGTCCCTTTCTATAGGCAAAAGGATAAATCATATTCATTTTAGCCCAACTTAGCAACCTATTTTTCCCTAGAACAAAGTTTTTGTTCTATTGATCTGCCTTTTCTTTTGCAGTACATCTACTCTTATAGTGACCAATGTTATCATTGTGTGTGCAAATCTTGTTCTCAGGTAGTGTGAGGTACTTACTTTTGGCATCCCACTTAGGTGCAAAGTTCTCAAAGCCAAGACCTCTTCTGTTACTATTATGATGTTCTTATAGCCATGAAAGTGCATCAGAGGACCTGTTCCATTTATATGTTCTGTCTAGATCATGCCTGACCTTGTTCAGATCTCCATTTAAGACTCTTACCTATTCATGCCTCATATGCATCATCTTTCATTTTTCCTATATGTTCTTCTAAAGTGAATTGTGTGACCAGTTGTCTTTTTACCTGTTCCTAATTTCAAATTTTAGATTTTTAGATTTACGTTCTAAGACAGTTGTGTCAAGTGCATGAACCTGGTTCTTTATTGTAGCATTTTCATTTTCAATTTTACAAGCCCAAAATTCCAAGATTTTCCACTTAGCTTTCAAGATCATACATTCTTTTGACAACTATTACTTTTCATTATTCACATCCTCAGATTCATCAATTATCTCTATTAGTAACTTAGATAATATTTTTTTTAGAAAAAAATTTTATCTTGTCTTTGAGATGAAAGATACTTACCTCAGTTTCTTATCAGATTCTCCAATGGCCGTAAGTGCTCGTTCAACATCATCTGAGCTTTCATCCGAGCTTTCTCCCTAAGCAGTGACCATAGCCATGGTTGATCTTTTATTGTTGCTTTTCTTGGGTTGAACCTGTTCCTCTTTCCTATTCCTTCATTCAGCTATTTCCTTATTCCACTCGATTTCCCGCAAAGGATAATGTGATCCATCTTTCCTCACGTGTAGCACCTACCATTAGTTTGCTTTTCATGAGCCTTTGCCTTTCTGTAGCTTCCACTTGTTGAAAAATCCTTTCTTCTCCTCAGGTACTTCTTGAAGTCTTTGCTGAACGTAGCCAATTCATCATCTTCCAGATCAGAACCTTCAGTGATTCTGAGTGCCAAGCTCCTTTCCTTCTTAGATACATCCATTTTCATGGTTTGTCTCCTAAGTTCATAGGCAGTAAGATTTCTAATCAATTCATGTAGTGAGAGAGAGAGTCAATGTTCTTTGACTCTTGGATGGCAGTGATCTTGCTTTCCCAAGTGATTGGTAAGACCCTAGTAAGTATTTTCTCAACCCTTTCTTCTTCAGAAATAATCCTTCCAAGAGATTTTAGTTTATTTTTCAGTGTAGTGAGCCCTTTTTACATCTATTGAATGGTTTCTCCATCCTTCATAGCAAAGTTCTCATACTGAGAGTACAGTCGTTGTTCCTCTAGATCTCTTCACCTGAGTTGTTCCTTCTGGGCCACTTGTAGTGTGTCCCAAATTTTCTCAGTAGTGGAACAGCCTTGGATTCTATTGTACTCATCTAGACCAAGTCGACAAAAAAATAGCATTTCTTAGCTTTGGTATTCTCCTCCCACTTCTTCAAGTCCTCAGCAGTGCAATTCGCTCTTGTCCTTAGTTTTTCTTCAAGGTAATCAGTGGACCATCAGTGACAATGTCCCATAGCTCATAATCCTCTCCTTGAATGTGATCTCTCATGCTATTCTTCCACCAAGACTAGTACTGGTCATTAAAGAGTGGTGGCATAGTAGTGAATTGCCCTTCCCAATTTCCAGGTGGTGCATTCATATTGATCTTCTCCTAAGGTGTTAGACTCAAGGATAGCCTGCTCTGATACCAAATGATGTTTTATACTTCAATACCACACAAAATGGGGGGTAATTTGTGTGGTGTCCAATTTTTTGCGTGCACAAATTATAGAAGGACCTGATTCTTCTATGTGTTCCTTACACTACTATTGCAGAATAATAAATGAAGAAAGTAAAGAACACAAGTATTTTTACGTGGAAAACACCTGGCTCAAGAGGTGAAAAAATCACGATCTACTATCCAGTAGGATTTTTCCAACACTTCACTAAATCACTGAGCGAAAAACAGTATTTCTAAAACTCTTTGTAAACCTAAGGATTACCTGTAACCCTTTGTGGCAACGAGCCTCTAGCTGTTGCGAAAACTTCAAGTTAAATCTAACTTGAATACTACACTCAAAGTACCTACTACAATTGCTTCTAGATAAAGCTGAAAAGGTACAACTCAAAGGCCCTGCTAAAATAAAACTCGTATAAAAGACAGACATTTAGAACTGATTCTTCTATCTGGTTTATGTAGCTTCAACTTCGCACACTTGAATCACATAGGAATTGATTGCAAAATGCCTTGCTATTTTGCTCTCAACTCTCGTTTAGCTTTAGTGTTTGTGCGTACGTATAAAATGAGAACATCCCGAAGTATATAGAATTTGTAGAATAGGAAATAACTAGAAGTCTAATACTTTACTCTTCCGAGGTGGAAGAATTCTAGTTATCTTCAACTTCTAACACCTTCCTTATCTAGGATTGAGTTCTTTTCGATTAAGAAGTCCGTCTCCTTATCACTTATGCAACCTTTTCGTTTAGGAAATATCAGATATAACAACTTAAGCTTATCTCCTTCACGTGCATGCCTTGTGCACAAATGTCCGTGTCTGTGTATACTGTATATGAACCTGGTTCATGTTTGAGTTCCTTTATCAATCATTAAAACAAACTTCACTTAAGCCAACATTATGTATATGATAATGTGTAATATTTTTGTAAAAATAATGTATGTGCTTATAACAAAACATAATTCGGTAAATAATGTGCTAAATCATAGTATTAAACTGCCTTGTTATTCCTCCAACTACCATTTGCCTTTTCCCTCGCCGACCAACAAAAGAACAAATTCAACTGCAGATACCCTTTAGCTAGCACATGCTAAAAAGAATAAGTAAATACCCATCTCGTGCTTGACTCTATCTGTAAGACAGGTGTGTGCAACCACTTAGTGAGGAGACAAGACCGAAGAGAAGAAATTCTCGCGAATAAGATATAAGACTCGAACTTATAATATACAACTCTTATCTACGACAAGTCATGACTCTTCTCCTTATGGACTCTTAGCTCTATCTGTCGGTGCTCTAGCTGTCCGAAAGCCAGGAACAGCTACTGGGCTGGACTGATTGTAAAGAAAGAATACATTGATATTATTACAAAAAAATTGCATATGTATTGTGTACGGGTAAAATCGGGAATAAAGTTACCCCCAATTTTCTGTTGAAGAAATGAGGAACAACGTTATTCATTACTAGCTCGAATAAGACCGAAGGTGTCCATAGATCGGGACCGGGGTGGATGAATGATACGTCGGGAATGGAGCATGGCCGAACATGGGAAGAATCAAGCTCGAGCTAAACGAAGAATCGAGGGTAAATGAAAGACGGTTAAAGAGAACAAACGAGGAGCCGAAATATCTACCATCAGTCAAATATTGCGGCACGAATCACGTCCGATGATAAAAGCGAATCATGCTTTCTTGGAAAACAAAAAAGGAAGGCAAGGATTTTTACCTTATTTTTACTTTTAATTGAGTTAAAACTCCTCTTCTATATAAAGATGGGAACATTTTCATTTTTGGGTCACTGTTGCTACGCAAATCAAAGCAATAAAATTAATTCGAACTTTCAGCATTTGTTCAAGTATTCTTCAATCCATATCCGAACTCCAACTCGAAGGCTTGGCTGTGGTTAGTTGTTAGCGTTTAAGACTAACACAGGGTTTAATTACTTCAACATATTGGTTGATTGTTTATTCTCATTTCAATTCAATTATTTATTGTTCTTTAATTATTTGTATTAAATTAAACCATATATCTTTTAAACTGCACACAAATTTAGTTGTTATTAATTTTAAGGGTAAATAAGTATAACTTAAAATATTTTTTCCGTGACATTAAAGCAATGAGACAACATAATTAATTACAGTTTACAATTTTGACTAACAGAAACAAAAAGCATAACCAAGTTGACGCTAATAGGATTTTGGACAACAGAAACAAAGAGCATAACCATGTCGACACTATTTAAATAAGCTATGAGTTTACAATTCAATATGCAAAACTTGTCAAAGCTATCTTTTATGCCTTTTTGGACAAAATTAAATGATACAAATACTGGTATGACATAACAAATACTTTGTGAAATTGGTAGAATTACGTATAAACTGATCTTTACGTGCTAAAAGATTAGTAAAATCAACAAATGGTTATTTTAGAAATAATTAATCTTATTTAGATGTTATTGTTGTACATATACTAATATGTGATTTTAATGTTGTTTAGTTTCCTGTAGTGTTATGTTGTGTCCGTAATTTTAATGTAGTGCCCATTTAGCGTAGTAAAATATAGTGCTCTTTAGCATAGTATCTTTTCAGTTATTGAAATTAATCATTTAAATATCTGTTAAACCCAAAAATATCTGAAAAAAATGATAGTTCATACAAAAACTCTCTCGAATTCTAGTCAACAAACGTAAAAAAAATAACATTAGAAAACAAAAATATTTGTTAACTAAGTATTGTTATATGAATATTTAATAATTAAATAATTATAGTTATGAAAATTAATTATTTAATTATATTATAGTCAAAAATAGGTGGGTAACAAACAAACATATAAAACAATAACCTAACTTATAAAATAAGAAACAAACATGTTAAATAATAAACAAACATATAAAATAGTAAAATAACATATAAAATAGTAAAGTAACATGTTAAATAATAAACTAACATATGAAATGATAAACCAAGATATAAAATATAAAATTATAACATAGAAAATGTATCAACCTAATTAACAATATAGTAAAAAAAATTCAATTAAATATTAATATTAAACATATTGCAATATACTTAAAGATGTTAAGCAATTAAAAAAGAAAAATCTTTTAATTAATATTGTTCAATTTACAGTAGTCGTCTTGGAGGTTCCATCTGTGCGTCCAGGACATGCATCACTAGAGCTACTATTACTACAGGCCGATCATAGGTCTTCATACATATGGGAGAGGCAGTGTTCTCCCAAAAATTCTGCGCTACATGGATAGATGATATGTGGGAGTTCATTAGGGCCCACCCACTCCATCCCCGTACGCCTTGAGAATACGAATTTCTACAAGATCATAGAGATCGACTGGTTGTAGTTCGACTAGGTATTGATCACGGCTATGATAGAGCGGTGGCGACCGAAGATGCATATGTTTCATCTACCCATCGGCGAGGCTATCATCACCCTTCAGGACGTGGAGGTTCTTTTGTGCTTGTGACGACCCGACCCGTCGTCTTATGTGTTACTGCTCCGTTTTTCCTTTATTGTGTTGCTTCATATTTCTATATCAGTATTAGAGTCTATCGGATGTGAATTCCGGTGGTTCGGTTAGCTTCGGGAGGTGATTTGTGACTTAGGAGTGCGATCGGAATTGAATTTGGAGGTCTTGTGTAGAATTAGGCTTGAATTGGCGAAGTTTGAATTTTGGCGGATTCCGGTTGGTAGGTGAGATTTTGATCCGAGGGTCGGAATGGAATTCCAAGAGTTGCAGTAGCTTCGTTAGGTGATTTTTCATATGTCTGCAAATTTTCAGGTCATTCAGACGTCGTTTGGTTGGGTTTTTGATCGAATGTGAGATTCGGAAGTTTTAATTGAACTTAGACTTGAATCCGTCGTGATTTGATGATTTTTGTATTAATAATCGTGTTTTTATGATTGGAACAAGTTTGAATAACATTATAGGGTGTATTGGTATTTTTGGTTGAGGTCCCGGGGGCCTCGAGGTGATTTCGGAAGGTTAATCGGGAGTTTTGAAGTATTGCATCAGGTATGCAATTTGAAGCTTCTGTTATTTCTGCATCTGCGGAAAAAGGACTGTAGGAGCGTTTCCGCAGATGCGGCCAATTGATCGCAGAAGCGGTCCTTGTGAAGGGCGGGTAATTCCGCAAAAGCGGAAGATTTTTCGCAGAAGCGGACACCGCAGAAGCACTATATGACCGCAGAAGCGGTCCTGGGCTTCTTGGATGATATCGCAGAAGCGGTCAAGAAGACCGCAGAAGCGGTCGCTGTGTGGGTAAGTGAAAAACCGCATAAGCGAAAGTCGCATAAGCGACAATTTCACCGCATAAGCGAAAATGCTGGGTGATTAATGAAACAGTGGGGTTTGATTTTCAGAAGTTAGAAAAATATTTTGGGACTTCGGGAGAGGCGATATTGGGCGATATTTGAGAGATTTCGAAGGGATCCCATTAGGTATGAACTTGTATCCCCAAGTCATGTTGTTATGGTATAAAAACAAGGATTAAACACTGAAAATTTAAGGAATTTAAGGGTAAAAAAATGGTGGTTAGGGCTTAAAGCCTAAGAGAGCCTAAATTGGCGATTTGAGGGGTCAAATGAACGTCGATTCTTGTGTATTTTATATGTTCGGACTCGTGGTGAGACGAGAATTCTGGAAATGTGAATTTCGTAATTTTTTGAGAAGTGGGCCCGGGGCTCGGGTTTGGCCAACTTCGTGTTTTTGGGTGTTTTTCGAGTTATTTCGATTGGGTTATGTTCCATTAACCTATTTTGATGTATCCCTTATGGTTTTGATCAGATTCTATGCTCGAGGAGATAGATTTGAGAGGGAAAGGCTTGGCGAGCTGGATTATCGGCTGGCTAGAGGTGAGTAATACTTTTGAATGATATTCTGAGGGTTTAAAACCCGGGATTTGCACATCTTAGTGCTGTATTGAGGTGACTTGCACACTGGACCTGAGCGTGGGGTAGATCACCATTGGGGATCGTGACTTGTTCCATCCCGGTTGTTGGTTTTTACCGCGTATTTGCAAATGAATTGTTGTTATCGTTATGACTTGGGCTCATTGCCATACTTGGGGCTTATTACCTATTGTTGAACTCTTTATGAATTATCATCACTGTTTTCCCTCACTGTTTGAAATACTATTTGAACTTAGTCCGTGTGATTTACACTATTTTATGAACTCAGCCATATTTTTACTCAAACCTGGAGTTTTAACTGATATTTGAACTATCATTTGAGCTGAGTATCACTGTTTTACTGATGACCGAGGGGCTTTTTGACTATTTTTGGACTTATTGAGGCCTAGGGCCATATGTGAGGGCATGAGGAGTGATGTGAGGAGGCTTTCAAGCCTCGAGTGATCTGTGAGGAGGCTTTCAGGCCTCGAGTGATATGTGAGGAGGCTTTCAGGCCTCGAGTGATATGTGAGGAGGCTTTCAGGCCTCGAGTG
>MU778641.1:42638-67667 GCA_026770625.1 Nicotiana glauca
GAGCCCCTCCGGAGTCTGCACACCCACGGTGAGCGTGGGGTACCCCTTTGATATGAACAGTGGTAACAATGACACCGTTGTATGTGTTTCGGTCAGGTAACAATGATTGACCAGTCAGGTAACAATGACTGACTAGTGGTAACAATGACACTGAAACACTTTGGTCAGGTAACAATGGCTGACCGGTCAGGTATTAATGGCTGACCTTATTTGTGTATTCTTGTTCAATTGATTTCTTTAAAGAGAATGTCGTTGCTATAATTTCATGGATTCTACTGTCTATTTGGTTTACTGCTTAAGATAGCATTAATTGTGACTTTTTGGGATTTTGTACTTTCAGTTGTTATTCACTTTTATTACCGCTGAGTTGGAAGTACTCACTTTACTCCCTGCACCATGTGTGCAGATCTAGAATCTTCTCATCAGGCGGAGTGAGTCTAGTTGATTTAGAGTTCCTCCCGGGAGTATTCGAGGTAGCTGCACGGCGTTCGCAGCTGAGGATTTTCCCTTCTATCTTTTCATTCATTTTCGCATCTTCAGTATTAGACAGACTTGTAGTAGGATGTCATCCTGTCATTAGAGGCTCGTGGTCGTGACACCTGGTACTAGTTGGGCTGTTTCGATATATTTGTCAGATTTTCTGTATTATATCAGTATTTCAGACTTTTACTTGGATAGTTCTGTCTTTACTTATTTGGTTAATTTGGGGTAATTGTTATGAATGGTCGGGCTTGCCTAGTAGTGTGCTGGGCGCCATCACGACCGGGTTGGGGTCGTGACAGTGGTGTCGGTTGATGGACTGCCTATAGCTTGCCCACATTCTCTTAGAGAATATACGGGAGTGCAGTACCTGTAAATATTGCAGTGGTTCATCGATTTCCAGCCAGCAGGGGAGGCTGCATTGGTTGGGGTATGTCGTTTGCAGTTTACGCCCGTCCAGCAACATTTGGAGGTGATGGATGCAGATATTACGGATGATACACCAGATTTTCTTATCGACCGGTACATGATATTGTTGATGCTGCTTAGGTTTGGTGGGGTATTGTTCCCGAAATTTTCGTATAGCCTAGTCAGCTTGATATTTCTTCATCATCTTGAGCGGCTAGATGAGTTACCTGATTACAGCTGGGGTGCAGCCTTTTTAGGTTACTTGTATAGGCAGATGTGTCTGGCGTGCATGGGCACTCAGAGAGACATTGCTGGATTTTTGCCGATGCTACGGGTAAAAAGATAGTCAATTCTTATCATGATTATAACAGACGTAGTAAAAATATACCTTAAATTTTAAGTATGTATATTTAGTTTTCGGCCTGGGAGCGGTTCCTGCAGCTTCAACCACCTCTGCCACCCATCGCTCCAGATGTACTACCTCCACCATTTCTCTCTTTAGCTAGGAGATGGATTGATAGGCGAGGCTCCAGGTGTGTCTCGGTATTGTCGAGAATCATCCCACAAAGCGAGTCCTTCGCCAGTTTGGTCGACCGCAGCTTGTACCTACTCCACCGTCTTGCCTTGTACCTCGCTTCTCATTCGCCCGTGGAAATAAGTTTAGATCAGGCAAAACTCTTTCACCCGGAACCTTTTCGGCTAAAACTGTTCCAAAATAACAACTCGATAATTGAGGGATATCCCTACTTTGTTGAACCTCATTATTGCAAACGTCTTCAACTTTGACGTATATTTCCAACAATTTTATCACAAGAAATACGTGGTGTTCATCCAGAGTCCTCAAAAAATCTTTCAGAGTTTCAACGTCTGCAATGTTAAACTAAGCATAACAAGCAACCTCTTGCAGAGTAACAGAATACAAATATCTTCCGGTTACTTTAATATTCACCGAACATTTCCTCACACTCATTTTTTTAAATAACAACGATACCGATGTATCGTACTCCATTGTAAGTTACAACTTAACATGACTCTATGAAGAACAACTATCACATACTAAGTACTGAGTTATTCTCCACCACAACCTCACTCCTCCCCCCAATATAATAAAACCCTTATTCTTTGCTCTTCAGACATTATGACAAAGTGCAAAATAACTTAACGAATAAATATTTAAGGAACAAATATTTTAGAAGACTTGAAGGATCCTGAATAGATGTTTACAAAATCCTGAAACTCCTTAAATAAGGAAAAAAACAAGTCCAGGGGTTACAATTATTTGATGTATAGCGCATTAAATATGTGCACTATACTCAGTTGAATTACTGGTGCGTTAGTTAAGTCCTAAAGAATTATTGATGGGGCCAACTTTTATTTGTGGCGTGGTATTTTACCGCGCTATACCTTAACGGACAAACATGTTATATATATATATTAGGGATTTTTACATGCCTATACACTATTTGAAACCTTATTATATAAACATATTTTAGTTGCAAAATATATTCAATCCACATATATATACAACCAATTATATATTATACATGATAGAATATATGAGTCCACCAAACTATATAGAGGTCAGTTCCTATATAGGTTTCCACAGATAACGCTAATGTAACAGTAAATAAATGGAACAGGGAACTTTTACGTGGAAAAATCCCTACTAAAGGGGATAAAAATCACGACCTACACTGGTAGGATTTCAACTTCACTATGAGAAAACTTTAGATTACAACCAATTCAATCTAGGAATTAAACTCTTAATCCCTCACTAGCTTGTAATACACCTATTATAAGCCACTTTGTAATACACCTATTACAAAGACTTCAACTCATGACTAACTCTAATCATGACACAAACAAAGAAGCATTATGGTTTTTGAGGGATTCCTAGTTAGAGCTTATAGATAAGCAAAGTAGGAATTACAATGAAGATCAATTTTAAAGTTACAACTCAACTAAGGACATACAATAGACTTGTTGTAAGAACTGGTCCGTAGTAGTGTTGTACTTTGTTCTTGATAAACTTGAGAAATGAATGCTTAACTAATGAACAGTTGGAGTACTTCAATGAATTCTCAAGTGTTCAAGTGATGTTTTGTTGTAATTATCTTTGTTAGTACAACTTGGATGACATCCCTTGAATGATGTAATCATTTGATTGGTCAAAGGGGAGTGAGTGTTGTACTGTGTTGCATTGTTTGCGTGTACAATGCAAGCAATCACTTTCCAGGTGTAGACAGTGGACATCGTACTACTGTCAGGGAAATACAAGGGGATCAAGTCCCTATGTTGATTCTTTATATTCTGAAGTCATAGCAACCTCACATTAGCTTGAGTCAGATGATTGAGTTGTGTACCAGGTGTATCAGGTCCCTTATCTGGTTCTTTGACAGTAAATTTGTTAGATCAACAAAACATAAAGCTAAGGTACTGTAAACCAATAAATTTTCCCCTTTTTGATGATGACAAACTTAGAAATTGATAACCCATATGCAGAGCAAAATAAACCAGATGAAGTAACATGAATTTCACAAGTTCCCCCTGACTTTATGCTTCCCCCTAAATCAGATCCTCTATTTCAATTATATTCCCCATTTTGGCATCATTAAAAATACACAAGCAAGCAATCAATATAAAGATGTCTAGCCTAGCTAACTCATGCCACATATGTGCACACTACATGATAGAAAAGAGAACTAGAGTAACATAAGCATTTATAGAGAAGAGTCTTTATTAATTTTTATAAAACATAAGCCTTTGCCATTATAGCAAAGGAAAATTTGGACTGTTAACAGCGGGAGCAGTACAAGTGAATTCCATCCATACCACAAAAAAGGCAAACAAAAATAACTACCATAGAGTCATCAAAATAAAAGAGATAAACTGGAAACTGGTCGCTGGTGGATTAGCCTAGGAGAAACTAGAGGGAGAGGACTTATAAGCTGCAATAAGTGTGTTGAGAACGAGATCAATTCAAGAATTCACCGACATTTTCTATGCGAGTAGTTTCTCCTTCAGGTTCTTAACATGTTTCCTGAGATCAGCATTTTCTTTGGTCAAACGAGCAACCTCGGCATTTGACCTTGGTGCCTCTTGAACCTAGCTTAGTTGATTCTCTAGAATGACATTCCTTGCCTTCAACTTCCTAATCTCCTCAGTAGCACTGTTCTGGGCATTGATAAGCTGTGAGATTATCGAAGTGCTTCCTACCCCTCCATCTTTTTCAATACATTCATATTCCTCTAAAGTAGTCTATGAGAAGGTCTGCTTCTTGGTCCCCATATTGGGCTATCCCAAAGGCACATCAAAGAACTTGAAGACATGCATGAGAAGAAATCCATAAGGAAGACCATGATTTCCATCTTTGAAAGCTGCCATCTTTTACATGTGCTCCATTATTATGGATGGCAGATTAACAGATCGAAAACCATCCAGTGCTTCAATTAGATATAGATTAGACTTGGATGTGAAAGACCTCCCTTCAACATGAGGTAGCAGGACCTTATTTACCAATTCAAAACAGGATTTGATACACAGGAAGCGAAGCTTTCTTATGCACCCGTTCCCCCTGCTGGATTGCTCCCTCCTTTTCTATAGCATGACTTAAGTTTGAGCCACAAACATCCTTAATAGAAGACATACCGTCAGCAGGAACCTTAAGTATGTCTCCAAGCAGAGCAGAGTCCATAACAATGTCAACTCTATTGACCAGGGCACATATATGTCAGATTCAACAGTGAAGAGGTCAGCATAGAAACTTTATCCTCATAGACCTTGGGTACATCCACCTTGAACAGATATCCCCACTATTGAAATTCAACTATTTCAAGTATTTTCCTTTTACCAGCCATCTCAGATATTTATGGGTCATATGTACGACCCCATAGAATTTTCTGGCATCTCAACCTTTCTTTACCAGACACACTTTCACTTTTCATTTTATTCACAGAACCAGGTTCCTTCACATTCTCCAATTTCTTTTTACCAGACATCACACTAGACTTTCCCTTTCCACTTGATTTCACTAGAATATCCTCATCAAACAGTGACTCTTTAGGCATCACTTGTTTCAACATGTCACTTCTTTTCACTGACTTTGTACTGGGTGTTCCAATACCCTCCCCTGAAGCATTTTTAGTAGATTTCTTCTTTTTGATCTCTTGACTAGGGAACTTGGTACCTCTGCAGCTTCCTCATCCACTTCCACTACAGGAATGTTCTTGTCACACACAACCTCCCCAATTTTCATCAGCCTCTTTTTCTTCTTCTTGTTACTCCTTTTACTCTTCTGTAGGGAAGACTCAAGAGCTTTCTTTTTCTGCAACCTCATAGTAGGACGCTTAGGAGAGGGCTAGGGAGTGGCTACTAGCCTCCTTCTGGGAATGAACGCATCTAGAGCAACATTATCCTGATCTTCTTCATCACTGGACCTCATAGTAGGAGGCAACACTTCCAAAGGCTTAGCATCAAAGTGAGGAGAAGGAGCACGGTCAAAACTGACCTGGGAAGAAGAGCCCTGACCTGTTTCCTTAGGAGAGGGGTGATCGGCTCCAACCTTACAGCACTATATAATGGCAAGGAGTGGTCGATGCGGCTTTTACCCAAAAGGTCAGTATCGATATCCACAAGGAGCTAATATTGGTTGAGAGTAGGGTTTCTATCCAATCTAGCTACGCGTGTTACTTTTAGTTGCACTTCTAACCATGCTTGGTTTTGTTTCTATTCAACTTTTAATGCTACTGATTGCTAAAAATAATCTAAGTAAAATGTTTTTGTAGGAGTTTTCTCAATTGATAAAAAGCACTAGGGAAGTGACTTGCACCTAGGCGAGTATCTAATGGGGTGTAGAATTTAGGACAAGCGTGTTATATTTGAGGTCATGATATAACCTTTACACATAATTACTCACTCTATACCTCTTGGTAGTTTGAGTGATTTTGCCCTAATTGGCTTTCTCAAGCCTAATTAGGTGTTCAAACAATGCAAGCAAAATTGGCTCAAGTCGGGCATTACTATCTCTAGGTTTAACCTTTTAACTGGGGCTATCAATCTCTTTAATGCACCCTAATTCCTTGTTTGCCAGAATTTCCTAGACTTCCCTCTTTCTCAAGAAGAGTCTAAGTCATAAAGGTATGGATCATTGTTTGCAACCACCAATTCTACAATTAAAGCATAAATCAAGCTAAATATCACTAACTCATAAACAATTAAGCCCTAAAATTGAAGACCCATTAAATACCCACACTAGGGTTGGGCCACAACCCTAGCTAATAGGTTTAGCTACTCATAATCAAGGTAGAAATCAAAGATGGAGATAAAATATAAGCCATAAAAGTTGATTACAAGAAACAAATCTAAGAATAATAGCTAAATCTGCTCTAAAACTACTCCAAGTGGTAAAATACGACTGTTCACGAGCTCCTCAGACAAAAGATAACCTAAAAATCTAAAAAATATTCCGCTGTCAGCGAAATACTAGCCGCCTTAGTGCATGGACTTTCATGGCCGTGCAAAAATCGGCGCGGACCATGTTTCTTCAATTTTGGACTGGGACTGGGCTAGGTTTCGTGGACAGTGTAAAGACTACTACATTAGCATTGGCTTCTATCGCGACAACGTAAAAAGTTCACGGACCGCGTTCCTTATTTGAGCTCATATCGCAAGGTCCCTGATTCTCTTTCTCGCCCTCATGGAATTTGCTTCGCGTTCGCGCCTGGTATTTCGCAGCCGTGTAATTTAGACGCAGTCAGTGGTAGTGTTAGCACTTAGCTACAACTTCTATGAACATCACTTTTGCTGACACATAGTTTTAATTTCCTCAGCAGAGTATCATACGTGTCCGTATAATAATAGTGCTGACAGAGCTCCAGTTCCATTCTTTGGGATTGTGCAAGTTTGACTCCTTTATGAGTTCATTTTGGCTTCTTTGCCTCATTTTGACAAAACCTGCAATTAAGCACTTTAAGTTAGTTTTCGGGAGTACTTTTACACATTTTTATGTAAAACCTAAGCAAACTAGAGCATAAGATAGGCTAAAATCCATAGTTATCAACTCCCCCAAACATAAGTTTTTGCTTGTCCTCAAGCAAACAAAGTAATTCCTACCTCCACAAGATAAAATAAAGGAAAATTTTAGTTGTCATCAAGCATCAATTGAGATTAAAAATAACCCTCAACTCAAATGCATTATTAACAAAACAAAACCTTTTTAGTACGATAGCCCGAGTGCGACACAAAGGCATCAAGAGTTGACTTAACTCATCAGGGAAACTCTTTCTACTACATAGGTCATTGTGGAACCCAAACACTTACTCCTCTACTCTCCATAAGCAAACCTCACTTTACATTGTAGCTCTCAAAACAAGGATGTAGCATAAGCTTACCCCTTATTTAAATCACCACTAATATAAGCTCACTCAACTTGAAATCGTATAGGGCTTTTACGGGAATGTAATGAAGGCTTTTGGGTAAAGGTAGGATATATCAGTCTCTGAAGGTTTCCTCTTTCCTTAAGCACTTTAGTTTTCTCATTTTGTCTCATACTTTCTTAACTCTTTGAGTCAATTCTTCTTCCTTAGGGGACTAGAGAGACACGATGTCACTCTTTCTTGTTCGTGGTAATCATTTTTCTCCTTTTCTACTCATTCCAAGCCTTTCATCCTTGCTTTCATTGAATCCCTTCACTTTTTCTATTTTATTCACTTTCTTTTTGACTTTTAGGCTTTTTTTTCCTTTTCTTCATTTTGTGCCTTTTATCACTTTTGCGTTCCTCGTCTCCTCCCCCAAACTTATACTTTTGCCAATTGTGCTAAGGAAAATTGGGTGCTAAAGGAGGGTTATTATAGAACGGATAAAGGTGCGTATCATGGTTATTGAAAGAACAAGGCTTCGGCTCAATGGGGTTAACTAGGGATATCATATTTCGGTGGCTATATATGCTTTCAAGTTTCAAGTTGGATCAAGGAGAGCCTATATTCATTACTCAAGTCGAGCTACACTTAGAATTTCGCCTAGACAAACACTCGGAGAAAGTTCCAGACTTATTGGCACAGGACTTTGACTTGGAAATAAAATCCTCACCTCACAAGTTGTTGGATTGCTAAAGAGATAGAGTGGAGGATCCAAAACAACCCTAGCTAAGATTGAGCAACACAAATAGCTGTCGAATGCCCCATTTTTCTCAAGACGAAATTGGGTTTATGACATTTGGGTGTACAACTCTATTCCTTTTGGGAATTTGGGTTTGAGATTTAGAAGAGTCGCCACCTAATGATTAAGTGCATTAGGACACCAAGGAGCTAAAAGGAAAGAAGAATCAGAGAATGGGTAAGGGCTTGAAATTATCTCAGGGGGAAGGTGTTAGGCATCCCCAAGATCCACTAGTGTGGTTCCCGGCCATGCTACAATTGTGACATTAAAGCATATAGATATACAAGACAAATTCGCATAAAAGTTACAAGTAGGAATGTATAAAGGTTAAATAAACATGCCGAAGTTAGGGGATAGGTGGTTTCATAGTTTTTCAAAAGAATGTATTAGTGCAGAAAGTGGGGATCAAGTGACGAATGCAAATAATCAGACAAAGAAGTGAAATGGGCAGAAATTTTATAAGAAAAACAGTGCTAGAAATTCTAAAGAGTTTTTAAATGAATTAAAGCAAAACACAAAGTTTAAAGAAATGGAAAATGACAGTTTAAAGGAAATAAGAACGTAAGTACATAAGGAGGAAGGGGGTCCTAGGTTTATAAATAACATGGATCATCCACACAACACCCGGTAACCAATTATACTCGTGGTGTTATCACGTGATCATCATCTCCATGTCTACCCTTTCCCACCTCGTTAAGGTATTAAAGCGTGAAATAGTATCATCACTTATTGCATGCTATTACCCGTCCCGATCCTATCATTCCCAAAGGCATTGAGACTACTAATCCTAAAAGGGGAGGGAATTAGGAATTTTCAGAGTTTAAAAGGATAAAAAGTCTAAGGCGACAAACAAGAACACATAAACAGTTAGGGGGAGAACAAATATCAATTAAGGCTCAGCTAGGCCTCCTTACTTAAAAGAGCAGAGTGTATAGCATGACTTCAAATACTGGTTGTGGTCTGAATTAAATTTAAAAGCGTTAGTACAGACAGATTTATCATATATTTCTCAGATGAGGAGTCCAAATTAGCATTGTCTGGTTGAAGTTATCAAAGCTGACACAGTTAATTAATTACCTAATGGTTTGCCTAAGTGATACCTATATGCATGGTATCTAACAGAGCATACTAATTTTAAAGAAAGGGATCACTAGTTTTATAAACAAAAGATCTACAGATTTTAAACGACCTTATAACTGGTTTTGGACAAGGCTGATTCGATTGATTAATTCTATAGGCAAGTTATCTAAGCGTTATTGGTTTTAAACGATTACATAGATACAAGATTCCTATAGGCATGGTATCTAGAATGAAGTTGATTATTAGACCTATGATTGTTTGCCTAATAACGGGTATTTGTAGAAGCGCAGAAGAACTTATGATCATGATTTCTATATGTAGAGATGCAGAAACTTAGGGACAAGAGTTCTATATGCAAAAATACAGAAGTTTGTAAATAACCTATAGGCATGCTGTCTATATAAGTGCAGGAATTAGAAAATTCTATAGGCAAGTTATCTAAGATGAGAATGCAGAAGTTTATGGGTAACCTATAGGCATGTTGTCTATGTGAGTGCCAGAATTGGAAAATCCTATAGGCAAGTTATCTACCTTTTGCATACAATCATTCCCATCCCTTTCCACTAGCCATCCCTAATAGTTATTACAAATTATTACAGACCCGAATGAATTAAAAGAAAGAAAAGTAAAATTACATCAAAAGTTCCAACTACAACCAAATAGCATAATTTAGACTCAAAGTCTAACAATATGAGATAAAGCAACCTCCAGGATCGGATTTCCAAAAGCCTTTCTCATCCTTTGAGTGTGTCAAAATTCCAAGGAGCTTCGTGAACTCCAGGCAATGCTTACGCCCAATTACATTGCAGAATTAAGATTATGGTGCAGTGTGGAATGGCCAGCCCTCAAATGTCCCTNGCTAGTGGTCATGCCTAGCAATTAGGAATGCTGGCACACCCCTGACCAGCCATTCAGCCAAATCTTGGGAGTTAGGATCCATTGAGGATCAGATTCTAACCTGGACAGTAATTTGGATACTACCAGGCTAAGAAACTTAACTCAAACACATAGGGGGAATATGGGGTAGGGATTTATAATAGAAACAGATGCAAGGAAAGAACATACATAATTTAATCACTGAACATACACAGTAAAGTAAACAAGAATGCTGAAACTGTGGAGGTGAGGCCAAAAATAAAATCAGAACATACTAGTTTTAAAAGAAATAAGCAAAACAATAGTCTTGAAAAAGCCAAGTTGCAAGCAAAGCAGTTCCAAAAGATTCCAAGAAGAGCAGAGTATTGAATTTAAAACAGGATTGCAAGCATGCAAGTATTTTAAAGGCTAGTGGTGTGAAGGTTGCTTGAAGAAAGAAGTCGCAAGATGTTGTTGTAAGGTGCCCGGTCTAAAAAATATAGGAGGGTTGTCCCTTTATAGTGCAGAAAGCAAGGAAGAAAGGAAAGGAAATATTATTGAAATCAGTCTCCCTTTGGTTAAGGGATTCTGATTCCAACGGGCAAAAACCAGTTAAGGAAAGAAAATTTGATTTAAACCTTTCAAAGCAACACGAAAAGGGTAAAAACACAAAACTTATTTAAGGAAAACAATCAACAGTACACGGTTTGTGATAAATGTGGAAAGGGAATCAATCAAACAGCCAGGAAACCAAAATTACAAGTTCAATTTGAATGAACCAAGTCAAGAAAGGTAAATGAGGTTCAATCGAAGAAAATCAATGACGATTCATCAACCTTATTAAAGGGATTTCAGAATCAATCACTTAGTTGGTGAAAACCTTTTGAAAGAGGAATTTTCTTGTATATAAAGCATACCACTCAAACAAAAGGAACTGTCAGGTTATTTAGGAAAAAGAGTCTATAATCGAATGCCTTAGAGTCACAAGCAAAAATAGATTCAAGTTCAGTTACAGACTCATCGTGAGTCTGGAATCCTAGGGTCCCAAAGTGGAACCCTAATACCATTTACCCAAAGAAAACCCCCAAATCCTAGGGTTTCAGATTGAGTCAGACAATAGAGGTGAGAAAACAGGTCATTGAAAGAGACTCAGAACTCTTTTTCAAAGACTTAATAAGAGACAAGCACGCGGAAGAACACTAATTCAAAGTCATGAGAGCATGCTTGAGAAAACTTGGAATTTAAACAAGTTTCAGAAGAAAGAGATTATACGAGTTTTAAACAAAGCAGATGAAATACGCTTAGCAGGAACGCAAATAGAGTTCAGTAAACTGAACAAAACCAAAGAACTCAACCATAAATGCATATAACATAGCATAAGGAAAACAATATGATTAACATGCGAGTACAAGAATAACAACGAAAATAGAAGAGTCTTGCATAATAGAAAAGAAACAAGAGAGAAAAATCATGCGGAGTAAAAGGAAAACATACAAGCATAACATAGACAAGCACATATTAAGAAAGAACAGGAAGAATCAGAAAGATATTTGAAGGAATTTTTCAGAAACGCTAAAATTGAAATTGAAAGATTTTTTAAAAAGAAATTTGGGGAAAACCTTTAAAATGTCAAATAAAGCCCAGACATATCACAGATCTGAGAAAAAATAGACGAGTACAGTACCTCTGAAGGCTTCGAGTTGCAGAGAAAACCCTAGTAATAAGAAAGATCTTGAGGAAAGTCAGATCCTAAGTCGAAGAGACTTATATTGCTTGAGCATGCCGGAATAATGGCCGGAGAAGCCATAGATCTGTAGATTTGAGGAGGATCTAAAGAGAACCATCACAGTCGAGCTTCAAATCATCGAACGTCTTAGGTCAAATGGTGAGAAAGGGTGAGCACAAGTCATCTATGGCCTGGAACACCATGGATTCCGGTGGAAACATGGTAGAATTAGGTAGGAAATGATTAAGGTTTCGGAGAGCTTGAGAGTGTTTTGAGAGATGAAGGGTTTCAAGGCCAGGTCAGGTGAGAATGAATTAGGTTGGGGGGTTTAGGAATTAAAAAAAGAAAGGAAGATTTACGACCATTGATCAAATTGATCAACGACCCGGATTAAAGGGGAGTCGGGTGGGTTTTTTAAATCAGGTCAGGGGCCGGGTAATTTAGGAATTGGGCTGGTTTTAATTTGGTGCGGAATTAGGGTCAAATTAAGGCTAAAATTGAAAGGGAATGAGGCTGTAATTGAAATGGAAATGGACTAAATGTTAAATAGCAAATTTTCTCCTTTTTATTTTATAAAAATAGCGATAATGATTTTAAAAGTAAATTAAAAAAATCGAGTCAACATATACTCTATAAATATTAATCTAAAAATATTGGAAATAGTTTCATAATTATAAAATACTATTAATCTTAAAGTAGACTATAATTGTAGTTATATGCAATTCAGTCTTTTAAATACCGAATAAATTTGTAAAAATATACAAAAATTATCTTAATTATATTTTGGTATAAATATAGGAATAAAAATAAATTATTCACCAAAATGATAATCTTGGGGATAATTATTGGATTTTGTACTGATAAAATAAACAATAAATTAATTTTAAAATCTTTAAAAAATTAGGAAAAAATACGAAAACTCTCGGGCATGCTTATATATATGCATATACATGCTATTTTGAATGTATTTTATATATAAAAATACATAAGGAAAAATTTGGTATCAACAGCTGCCCCTCTTTACCTGGGAAGGATGAAAAAGTTTTCGGGTAAAGATATGATGGCCAATTTTGACTGAATGAAACGATTTGAAGAATTTTTACCGCGGTCTGGTTCCTGAGCTGCCTACATATCCGTAATCTTACAGGAATCAGGACATATGTAGTTCGGGATCCATTGACGGAACATGCCGATGGAGATATTCGAAAAGCGGACGCGATGTTCAGGTTGAGAAGGATGGTCAGAGTCTAATAGGTTGTGGGAAATAGAGCGGGATCGCTCCTGCCGAGACGACCATTGCTAGCTGGTTTACCTGAAAATGAGCAATACGAACATATATTGTGCATAAATTTAAACGTAATGCAAGTTCCTATTAGACCATGAATGTTATCTATGGATGATTAGGATGACATCCTCGGACTATGGTGTCTTGGGCCATGAAACACATAATAAAGGATTCCCAGGCTATGAAATGATGCTTTCGGGCAATAAAAATGATGCCTCCGAACCATGATGCCTTTGAATAATGCTATGCAGAGATAAGATGGGGTCCTCAGGCCATGGCATGATGTTCTCGGTCTATGAAATTGGTGCCTCTGAACGATGATGCCTTCGGATGATTTTGGCGATCTTTCAGCCCATGAAACAAAGGATTTCGCGATCTTTCAGCTGATGCAACACTTAAATAATATGGCGATATTTCAGCCGATGTAAAGTGTAAATATAAATGGTGATCTTTCAGCCAATGTAAAGTATAAATATAAATGGCGATCTTTTAGCTGATGTGAAATTTAAATGAAGTGGCGATATTTTAGCCGATGCAGGACTTAAATAAAATGGCAATATTTCAGCCGATGCAAGATTAAGATAAAATAGTGATATTTGAGCCGATGTAGGACTTAAATAAAATGGCGATATTTCTATCGATGCAAGATTAAGATAAAATGGCGATATTTCAGCCGATGCAAGATTTAAATGAAGTGGCGATATTTCAGCCGATGCAGGACTTAAATAAAATGGCGATATTTCAGTCAATGTAAGATTAAGATAAAATGACGATATTTCAGACGATGCAAGATTTAAATGAAGTGGCAATATTTCAGCAGATGCAGGACTTAAATAAAATGGCGATATTTTGGTCGATGCAAATGGAGACAGAGCTTAGTCTCGAAAGGCATAGTAGTAGCCTTATGCAATGCAAGAGATGCAAGTGGAGGTAAAGCTTAACCTCAGAAGCAGAATAGTAGCCTTATGCAATGCAAGAAATGCAAATGGAGGTAGAGCTTAACCTTAGAAGGCAGAATAGTAGCCTTATGCAATGCAAGAAATGCAAATGGAGGTAGAGCTTAACCTCGGAAAGAAAAATAGTAGCCTTATGCAATGCAAGAAATTTAAATGGAGGTAGAGCTTAACCTCGAAAGGCCGAATAGTAGCCTTATGCAATGTAGGAAATGCAAATGGAGGTAGTGCTTAACCTCGGAAGGCGGAATAGTAGCCTTATGCAATGCAAATGGAGGAAGAGCTTAACCTCAGAAGGCATAATGGTAGCCTTATGCAATTATGAGAGACGAATAGTAGTGAGAGATTCTTAGCTGATAGCGGATAGCTGATTGCCGATTGCGATATTGTGGCTGATGGGGACATCATGTGTGGATATTAGTTGTGAAGCGATAATTTCGTGGGTTGTATTCCTGAAAGTATGAGTGTATAAATGTATTTGATGATTTGGGACTTGGGTGCCTGTATTCAAAGAAAAATAGTGAGTTTTATAAAGGGAGCGGTTAGTTCGCATTCCTGTTGGCTTCGCTTGACTGGCTCGGTTCTATTTATGGTGATACTGTAGGTACCCTCAGGGTAGTATTGTCAAACAAAGCGATTTCGATAATAGTCATGCACGAGTTTTGTTAAAGGTATGATATATGTATATATGTTTAAAAAAACATTTTTTAGATGAACCAACAACTGCGACATGGTTCAAAACATTGTGACCTTTCTTGCTATGGAATTTTGAGGGCCTTCCTCAAAACTCTGCCCCAGTTTAGTGGGTTGATACTTTTGACGACTGCTTGCGACGATCGGCTGAAGTTACTTTAGAATTTTTAGGGTCCTCCTCAATATTCTGCCCCAGTTTCCAATTGCGGGGGAAATGTAAATTTTATTGAATTATGACCGAGCCTATAAGATTACCAAGATTTTGCGATCCGTTGCCGAATTTATTCCAATTCAAAGAGCTCGAATCGAATCAGTATACAGATGTAGTTCAAATTACATAATAAGATCATAAATGGTTACACATAGTATCACTTTACTGCATCTAAATTTATTGGTTTTGGCCAAACTTCTCCGTCCATTTCTAAAAGTATGAGGGCTCCTCCTGTCAGAACCCGATGAACCATGTATGGACCTTGCCAGTTATGGGAGAACTTCCCTTTGGCTTCCTCTTGATGTGGAAAAATCTTCTTTAACACCAGCTGCCCTAGTGTGAACCGTCTTGGTCTGGCTCTCTTATTGAAGGCTCTGTCATTCTATTTTGATAAAGCTGACCGTGGCAAACTGCATTCATTCTCTTCCTATCTATAAGAGCTAACTG
Source organism: Nicotiana glauca (assembly GCA_026770625.1). Classification (NCBI taxonomy): domain Eukaryota; kingdom Viridiplantae; phylum Streptophyta; class Magnoliopsida; order Solanales; family Solanaceae; genus Nicotiana; species Nicotiana glauca. The sequence goes on from MU778641.1 coordinate 57,932, forward strand.
TTTGTAACGGCTCTTCACCAATTCAGCATCATTGATTTTTGCTTCCCGTAAGATCCTTAGGGAGGGAATTTCTACCTCGGCGGGAATGACCGCTTCTATACCATAGACCAACATATAGGTAGTTGCACCAGTTAATGTGCGAACTGTGGTGAGATACCCTAACAAAGAAAATGATAGCTTCTCATGCCACTGCTTATGCTTTTCTACCATCTTTCTCAATATCTTCTTGATGTTCTTATTGGCGGCTTCTACTGCTCCATTCATTTGCGGCCTATAGGCTGTGGAATTCTTATGTTTGACCTTGAAGGTTTCAAACATGTCTTTCATCAAATAACTGTTGAGGTTGGAACCATTGTCAGTAATGATTGATTTTGGAATCCCGAATCGACAGACGATACAGTCACGGACAAAGTCTGCCATGACTTTCTTGGCCACTGCTCTGTAAGATGCTACCTCAACCAATTTGGTGAAATAATCAATTGCTACTAGGATAAACCTGTGCCTATTTGATGCGGCAGGTTCGATTGGTCCAATAACATCCATTCCTCATGCGGCAAACGGCCAGGGCAAGCTTGTTGCATTGAGCTCATTTGGAGGCACCTTTATCATGTCTGCATGGATCTGACAGCGCTGGGACTTTCGGACATACTGGATGCAGTCCATCTCTATAGTCATCCAAAAATAACCAGCTCGGAGTATCTTCTTGGCTAACACAAAATCATTTATATATGGACCACATGTCACGGCATGAATTTGCTCTAGCAGTTGGGATGCTTCCTTTGCGTCAACAAACCTTAGCAAACCCAAATTCGGAGTTCTCCTATATAGCATTCCTCCGCTGTGGAAGAAATTGTTGGACAATCTTCGAAATGTGCGTTTCTGAGTAGCATTTGCAAGCTCTGGATATTCTCCTTTTTCTAAAAATTCCTTGATGTCGTGAAACCAAGGTTTTTCGTCTGCTTCTTCCTCGACATGAGCATAATACGCTGGCTAATCATGGATCTTCACTGGAATAGGGTCTATGAAGTTCTTATCTGGATGCTAAATAATAGATGATAGGGTGGCCAATGCATCGGCAAACTCATTCTAGACTCTGGGGACATGACGGAATTTTGTCTTTGTGAACCTCTTCCTCAAATCCTATACGTGATGCAAATATGGGAGTATCTTGGAGTTCTTGGTCACCCATTCTTCTTGGACCTGATGTATGAGCAAATCCGAATCTCCAATTACTAGTAATTCTTTGACGTTCATGTTAATTGCCATCTTGAACCCCAAGATGCAAGCTTCATACTCGGCCATATTGTTGGTGCATGGGAACCTGAGCTTGGTGGATACCGGATAATGTTGACCGATTTCTGATACCAGAACTGCTCCTATGCCAACTCCTTTGAAATTTGTTTCTCCATCAAAAAACATCCTCCAACCATCATAGGAATCTGCAATGTCTTGTTCTATGAATGATACCTCCTCATTAGGAAAATACGTCTTCAAAGGTTCGTATTCTCCATCCACAGGGTTTTCAGCGAGGTGATCTGCTAGTGCCTGTCCTTTGATTGCTTTCTAAGTCACATAGACATTGTCGAATTCGCTCAGTAAAATCCGCCACTTGGCTAGCTTGCCGGTGGGCATGGGCTTCTAAAAGATGTACTTCAACGGATCCATTCTTGATATGAGATACGTGGTGTAGACACAAAAATAGTGCCTCAACTTCTAAGCTACCCAAGTCAGATTGCAACAGGTATGCTCTAGTAAGGAATACCGGGCTTTATAGGGGGTGAACTTCTTGCGGAGATGATAAATGGCCTGCTGTTTTCTCCTCGTTTCATTATGCTGTCCCAGAACACAACCAAACGGCCCATCTAATATTAAGAGGTAGAGTAGTAGGGGTCTGCCTGGTTCGGGCGGAACCAGAACCGATGGTGTTGACAGGTACTCCTTGATTCTGTCGAAGGCCTTCTGACAGTCGTCAGTCCATTTGGTAGCGGCGTCCTTCTTCAAAATCTTAAAGATCGGCTCACAGATGACAGTGGACTGAGCTATGAATCGACTGATGTAGTTAAGTCTACCCAAGAAACTCATAACCTCCTTCTTGTTCTTCGGTAGCGGCAATTCTTGATAGCTTTGACCTTTGATGGATCTAATTCTATCCCTCGGCGGCTCAAGATCAACCCAAGTAGTTTTCCGGTAAGAACCCCAAATGCACATTTTGCAGGGTTCAGCTTCAGGTTGTACCTTCTCAAGTCTATTGAAGAATTTTCTTAAATCTCCCATGTGATTAGTGACTTTCTTGGATTTGATGATGACGTCATCTACATGCACTTCGATCTCCTGTGTATCATGTCATGAAAATTTATGGTCATGGCCCTCATGTAGATGGCCCCTACATTCTTTAACCCAAACGACATCGTTTTGTAACAATACATCCCCCACGGCGTAATGACAGTCGTTTTCTCAGCATCCTCTTCATCCTTCCATATCTGATGGTAACCAGCAAAACAATCAACGAATGATTGCAACTCGTGCTTATCGTAGTTGTCAATCAAGATGTGTATATTCGGCATGGGAAAGTCATCTTCTGGATTAGCCCGGTTGAGATCCCGGTAGTCAACGCAAATTTTGACCTTCCCATCCTTGTTTGGCACTGGCACAATATTGGCTAACCATGTCGGATACTCTACTACCGTGAGGACCTTAGCTTTGACTTTCTTAGTGACTTCTTCCTTGATTTTCAAACTCATGCCTGACTTGAACTTTCTGAGCTTCTATTTCACTGGTGGACATGCAGGATCAGTCGGTAATTTATGAGCCGCAATGGACGTGCTTAGACCAATCATGTCGTCATATGAACATGTGAATATGTCCTCATATTCCTTTAGAAATTTCGTATATCCTTTCTTCTCAGGCGGTAACAAATGAACGCTGACTCGTGTTTCATTGATGTTTTCTGTATCTCCCAGATTGACGATCTCAGTCTCGTCTAGGTTGGACTTAGGCCTATTCTCAAAATTCTTAACTTCTTTAACAATTTCTTCCGGTATATCATCTTTCTCTAAATCTATGTCCGTTTGTTGCGTTGTCTCGTTCCGTGTCACAATCATTGGTTCATCAAGATAAGAATAGTAATGCTTTGGGGAGGGGAATAAGCAAAAGTAAAAACAAAAGGTAACGAGTCAATAGGGATCGTGAGAAGAAAACATTGCAAAACTTAAAAGCATAGTGTAAGAATATAAATCGTATCCTAATTTGGGAGCCTCGTTGTGCCCGAGGTAGGCCTAGAGACAAGTAAATTTGGAGAACTTAGAATGCTAACTGCCTCATTTTATTGATAAAAAATAAGACAAATCCCAAAACGATACTAAATAACAGGAAATAAAAATGTCACTAGTGGCTATAGACCTTATTACATTTGTAAAGCAAAAATAAATTCCTATCTACTTGGTCCCAAAAGGACCTTCCCCAGACTCAGTAATGTTGGCTCCCTCGTACAGTTCTCCTAGCTCGTATAGTCCTAGCAGCAAGTAGACCCTCGCCAGATGTCCTCCTTCATTTCCTTCAGTAACTCGGCAATCTTGAACCCTCTTCAGAAACTTCTTTTCTAGCTCCACTATGCCCTACTCCAAACAAATCAGCCGTTTGTTGGCACTGACAGCCATATCTTTCCATTCTCCAATTAGCTTTTGATTGGCTTCTTGTATTTCCCGGTGCTCATTTTCACACTCCTGCATCCTCTTGCGCAGTAGGTTGAACTTTACCTGCGCTTCTGAATGTTCATCAATGATCTTGTGACCTCGAATGAATTCGGGCTCTCCCAAGTCATTGTGATTGCCCTCCAGCCAGCCTAGATAGCGTGGAGTACAACCAGCATGGTAGCGATTTGTTTCGATGGTGTCTTTTCCCAAGACAATTTTGCAATGCCACATATGCTGAGCCTGGCACCTGTACGGACTGTCATCATCTTGGAAGTCGGCTTGAAAGTGGCTCATCTTGTCGACCCTTGGTATAACCTGCTTCCTACCTGCCTGCCTCATAACCCGGATAGGGACATATGGATAGGTCCCCCTCAAATCGATTAGTACTAGAAATGACGCATCCCTAGACCGTATGAAGAATTCTTCAGTAGGGAACCACTCAAACATCCATTGCACCTGGTCTTCAGTAAGATTGTCAAAGAGTTCGACCCATTCTCTAGCATTCTCTGGTTGGTCGAACATGTTGGGCATATAATTCATTCTCTTTGGGTGATGAAAAGTGACATGATCATCCCAGTCTCTACGATGGATTTCTTGCCGGTACTCACCCCTTTGGAGATGTTCTATGAGCCATAATTGGAGTAGAAAATTACATCCCTCGAAATGTTTGGCCCCTTGTTGACATCTTTCCAGGGCTCATTATATTTCTGCAACTATCATTGGCACAAGGCTGAATGGCTGCCCGTTGATTCCTTCCATTAAGGTTTTAGTGATCATGGCCAGTCTGGTATGGATTCTTACTTTCTTTGTTGGAAAAACTATCATCCCTAGGAAACAGAACATAAATATAAATACCCTTCGGTGGATGTGCAACAATGAGGTGATGGCGAATTTGTCCAAATAGGTACGGTATGATTTGCTGTGACCGTACCTTTCACAAAAATGGTCAAAAGGAATGTATGACTCCTCTAAATATGTAAAGTCAGGATTCTTCTTTAGACCCATCATCTTAAGAAAACCCCTATCCTTACGATTTTCCGGCATTAGCAAACCTAGAGTTTCCCATGGTATCCGAGATAGTCCTCCTATTTCCTCGAGTAAAGGTGTCATTTCTATGTCCCCGAAGCGAAACACTGATCTATCACAGTCCCAAAATAAAGTTGCAGCTTCTATGATTTTGTTGTTAGGTTGAATGTCTAGGAGAGAAGGCAGGTTTCCTAGATACTTTCTGACAAGAGCTTGATCGCTGGAATGGAGATCTCCCCACCAATTCAACAACTTGGGGTGGATGTTGGTGACCATGCCGAATCTAGGGACTTCGTGCCTCATTTTCTGCAAAACAAAAAATTAGGCCCTTTTCCCCTACCGGAATCGACTATTTAACATCAATAATTAGCATAACAAAGCATTTATTTCTCCAAATAAATGCACAGAACGTGGTAGTGTCTGTTTGGGTTTGAAGAAAACCCAGTGGACTTTGGACAAGGCTATCTTAAAGAGTTATTATGTGGACAACATAACTGACTCGACTAAGTTTGACCATGATGCATGCACAATATAAAGAGAAATGGTTTCTATATGGTATTAGACTTGGTACCCTTGAGCGAACAACTCAAGAGGGAAAGGTGCGGAACTATCGACGGCACCGTTGATCGACTAGTTTTACCGGAAATATGCCTTTGCCAAATTTAGGGGGTGATAATATTGGAAGGGCGCAACCACTCATTATAAGCGTTGCTATGGTATTTTGTTTGGCACGAGTGGAATATGATGTTGAAAAAATGCAATAAAATAATTAACAAATTGTCATGTACTTTCACGTTCATAAAGTAATGATTACAATAATTTCTCATAATTACAACAGTATTGAAGGAAAGCGGTAAAAGAAAGAATTAAAGAAAAGACACAAAGAGCCAAGTCATTTTCCTCGTAGAAAAGATATAAAGACATTAAATAAAGGCAGTAAAGTCAAAAGCAACATAAAATGGTAAAATCCTAAAGAAATTCCCAGTAGAGTCGCCATGCTGTCGAATTCCCCCTTTTTCTAAAGGCGAAATCAGGTTTACGACATTTGGGAAGACAACTCTATTCCTTTTGGGAATTTGGGTTTGAGATTTAGAAGAGTCGCCACCTAATGATTAAGTGCATTATGACCAAGGAGCTAAAAGAAAAGAAGAACCAGAGAATGGGTAAGGGCTTGAAATTATCTCAGGGGGAAGGTGTTAGGCACCCTCCAAGATCCACTAGTGTGGTTCCTGGCCATGCTACAATTGTGACTTTTAAGCGAATAGACATACAAGACAACTTCGCATAAAGGATACAAGTAGGAATGTATAAAGGTTAAATAAATATGGTGAAGTTAGGGGATAGGTGGTTTCATAGTTGTTTAAAAGAATGTATAAGTGCAGAAAGTGGGGATCAAGTGACGAATGCAAATAATAAGACAAAGAAGTGAAATGGGCGGAAATTTTAGATGGAAAACAGTGCTGGAAATTCTAAAGAGGTTTTAAATGAATTAAAGCGAAATACAAATTTTAAAGAATTGGAAACTGATAGTTTAAAGGAAATAAGAATGTAAGTACATAAGGAGGGTGGGGGGTCCTAGGTTTATAAATAACATGGATCATCCACACAACACCCGATAGCAAATTATACGCATGGTGTTATCACGTGATCATCATCTCCATGTCTACCCTTTCCCACCTCGTTAAGGTATTAAAGCGCAAAATAGTATCGTCACTTATTGCATGCTATTACCCATCCCGATCCTATTAGTCCCGGAGGCATTGAGACTACTAATCCTAAAAGGGGAGGGAATTGGGGCTTTTTAGAGTTTAAAAGGATAAAAAATCTAAGGCGACAAACAAGAACACATAAACAGTTAGGGGGAGAAGAAGTAGCAATTAAGGCTCAGCTAGGTCTCCTTGCTTAAAAGAGCAGATTGTATAGCATGACTTCAAATACTGGTTGTAGTTTGAATTAAATTTAAAAGTGTTAGGACAGGCTATTTATCACATATTTCTCAGATGAGGAGTCCGAATTAGCCTTGTCTAGTTGTAATTATCAAAGCTAACACAGTTAATTAATTACCTAATGGTTTGCCTAAGTGAGACGTATAGTCATGGTATCTAATAGAGCGTACTGATTTTAAAGAAAGGGATTACTGGTTTTATAAACAAAAGATTTGCAGATTTTAAATGACCTTATGACTGGTTTTGGATGAGGCTGATTCGATTGATTATTCATATAGGCAAGTTATCTAAGCGTTATTGGTTTTAAACGATTACATAGATGCAAGAGTCCTATAGGCATGGTATCTAGAATGAAGTTGATTATTAGACGTATGATTGTTTTCCGAATGACAGGTAATCGCATAAGCGCAGAAGAACCTATGATCATGATTTCTATATGCAAAGATACAGAGACTTAGATACAGGATTTATATATGCAGATTTGCAGAAGTTGTTAAATAACCTATATACATGCTTTTTATATGAGTGCAAGAATTAGAAAATCCAATAGTCAAGTTACCTAAGATGAGAATGCAGAAGTTTATAGGTAACCTATAGGCATGCTATCTATGTGAGTGCCAGAATTGGAAAATCCTATAGCCAATTTATCTATCCTTTGCATACAATCATTTCTATCCCTTTCCACTAGCCATCCCTAGTAGTTATTACAAATTATTACAAACCCGAATGAATCAAAAGAAAGAAAAGTAAACTTACATCAAAAGATCCAGCTACAACCAAACAGCCTAATTTAGACTCAAAGTCTAAAAATATGAGATAAACCAACTTCCAGGATTGGATTTCCAAAATCCTTTCTCATCCTTTGGGTGTGTCAAAGTTCCAAGGAGTTTCGTGAAGTCCAGGCAATGCTTACGGCCAATTACATTGCAGAATTAAGGTTATGGTGCAGTGTGAAATGGCCAGCCCTCAAATTTCCCAGTTCAGAGGGAGCTCAAGGTCCCAAAGCAAGGCTCATAAGAGGGGGTCTAAGAACAAGTGTAAGTGCATAGGGAGAATTAGGGAGAGCCATGGCAAGCTGGTGGTCATGCCTAGCAATTGGGAATGCTGGTACACCCCTGACCATCCTGTCAGTCAAATCTTGGGAGTTAGGATCCATTAAGGATCAGTTTCTGACCTGGACACTAATTAGGATACTGCCAGGCCAAGAAACTTAACTCAGACACATAGGGGGGGAATAGAGGGTAGGGATTCACAATAGAAACAGATGCAGGGAAAGAACATACATAATTTAATCACTGAACATGCACAGCAAAGTAATCAAGAATGCTAAAACTATAGAGGTGAGGCAAAAAATTAAATCAAAACATACTAGTTTCCGAAGAAATAAGTAAAATAGTAGCCTTGAAAAAGCCAAGTTGCAAGCAAAGCAGTTCCAAGCAGAGCAGAGTATTGAATTCAAAATAGGATTGCAAGCATGCAAGTATTTTAAAGACTAGTGGTGTGAAGGTTGTGTGAAGAAAGAAGTCGCAAGATGTTGTTGTAAGGTGCCCGGTCTTAAAAATACAGGAGGGCAGTCCATTTATAGCAAGGAAATATTTTTGAAATCAGTCTCCCTTTGGTTAAGGGATTCTGACCAACGGGTAAAATCCATTTAAGGAAAGAAAATTTGATTTAAACCTTTCAAAGCGGCACAAAAAGGGTAAATACACAGAACTTATTTAAGGAAAACAATCAATAGTACACGGTTTGTCACAAATATGGAAAGGGAATCAATCAAACAGCCATGAAACCAAAATTACAAGTTCAATTTGAATGAACTAAGTCAAGAAAGGTAAATGAGGTTCAATCAAAGAAAATCAGTGACGATTCATCAGCCTTATTAAAGGGATTTCAAAATTAATAACTTAGTTGGTGAAAACCTTTTGAAAGAGGAATTTTCTTATATATAAAGCATACCAATCAAACAAAAGGAAAGGTCAGGTAATTTAGGAAAAAGAGTCTATCATTGAAAGCCTTAGAGTCACAAGAAAAAAATAGATTTAAGTTCAATTACAGACTCATCGTGAGTCTGGAAACCTAGGATCCCAAAGTGGAACCCTAATATCGATTACCCAAAGAAAACCCCCAAATCCCAGGGTTTCAGATTGAGTCAGACAATAGAGGTGAGAAAACAGGTCATTGAAAGAGGCTCAAAAGTCTTTTTCAAAGACTTAATGAGAGATAAACACGCACGATAGGAAGAACGCTGATTCAAAGTCATGAAAACATGCTTGAGAAAACTTGGAATTTAAACAAGTTTCATAAGAAAGAGATGATATGAGTTTTAAACAAAGTAGTTGAACTAAGCTTAGCAGGAACACAAATAGAGTTCAGTAAACGGAATAAAACCAAAGAACTCAACAATAAACGAAAATAGCAAAGCATAAGGAAAATACCACGGATTAACATGCGAGTACAAGAATAACAATGAAAATAGAAGAGTCTTGCATAATAGAAAAGAAACAAGAGAGAAAACTCATGCGTAGTAAAAGGAAAACATACGAGCATAACACAGACAAGCACACGTAAAGAAAGAACAGGAAGAATCAGAAAGATATTTGAAGGAATTTTTCAGAAACCGTAAAATTGAAATTGAAAGATTTTTGAAAAAAAATTTGGGCAAAATCTTAAAAATGTCAAATAATGCCCAGACATATCACAGATCTGAGAAAAAATAGATGACTACAGAACCTCTAACGGCTTAGAGTTGCAGAGAAAACCCTAGCAACGAGAAAGGTCTTGAGGAAAGTCAGATCCTGAGTCGAAGATACTCATATTGCTTGAGGAACAACAACAACAACAACTACCCAGTATAGTCCCACAAGGTGAGGTATGGGGAGGGTAATACGTACTCAGACCTTACCCCTACCCGAAAGGGCAGAGAGGCTCTTTCTAATCGACCCTCGGCTCAGGAAAAAGAGAAGGAAAACAAAACAAAAACAAAAGAGCATTAGTAACTCCAGCAAAAATCACATAAATAATTATCTAAACATAAACCATAGATAAAATAGCATGCAATAATATCGACCAATA
>MU778641.1:69598-97267 GCA_026770625.1 Nicotiana glauca
CCTATCCTACAAACCTGATACTAGACCTCCAGACTTTCCCATCAAGGGCCATATCCTCGGAAATCTGCAATCTAGCCATGTCCTGCCTAATCACCTCTCCCCAATACCTCTTGGGCCTCGCTCTGCCTCGACTCACGCCAACCACCGCCAGCCGCTCACATCTCATCACCGGGGCATTGGGGCTTCTCCTCCGCACATGCCCGAACCACCTGAGCCTCGCTTCCCTTATCTTCTCATCTACTGGGGCCACCCCCACCTTCTCCTAAATAATCTCATTCCTAATCTTATCTAAACTGGTGAGCCCACACATCCACCTGAGCATCCTCATCTCCACAACTTTCATTCTCTGGACATGGGAGTTCCTCACTGGCCAACACTCTTCCCCATACAATATGGCAGGTCTAACCACAGCTACATAAAACTTTCCCTTGAGTATCTGTGGAACTTTCTTGTCACGCAAGACTCCTGATGTAAGCCTCTATTTCGACCACCCCGCCCCTATATGGTGAGTGACATCCCCGTCGATCTCTCCATCCCCCTGAATCACTGACCCAAGATATCTGAAATTTTCCCTCTTGGCGATGACTTGAGATCCAAGCTTGACGTCCCCGCCTACTTCGCTCGGCTCGGTGCTAAACTTGCACTCCAGGTACTCTGTCTTAGACCTACTTAATTTGAAACCCTTAGACTCGAGAGTCTGTCTCCAGACCTCCAACCTCTCATTAACACCGACCCTCGTCTCGTCTATCAGGACTATGTTATCAGTAAATAGCATACACCATGGCACATCCCCTTGAATATGGCGTGTTATAGCATCCATCACCAAAGCAAATAAGAGAGGGCTAAGAGCAGATCCTTGGTGAAGCCCCATTACCACTGAAAAATGGTCAGAGTCTCCACCCACCGTCCTAACCCTAGCCTTAGCTCCATCGTACATGTCCTTGATCACTCTGATGTAGGCTTCCGGCACGCTCTTCGCCTCCAGACACCTCCATAGCACCTCCATTGGGACCTTGTTGTATGCTTTCTCCAAGTCGATAAACACCATGTGCAGGTCCTTCTTCTTATCCCTGAAGTGTTCCACCAATCTCCTGACAAGGTGGATAACTTCTGTAGTGGAGCGGCCCGGCATGAAATCGAGAACTGGTTTACGGAAACAGACATCATCTCCCTCACCCTCGCCTCAACCACCCACTCCCAGACTTTCATGGTGTGGCTTAGCAATTTGATACCCTTATAGTTGTTACAACACTGGATATCCCTTTTCTTCTTATACACGGGCACCACTGTACTCCACCTCCACTCCTCCGACATCCTCTTAGTCTTGAAGATCACATTAAACAACCAGGATATCCACTCTACTCCTGTCCTACCATGCATTTCTAGAACTCCACCGGGATTTCGTCTGGCCCGATCACTCAACCCCTACTCATCCTACGCAATGCCTCTACGACCTCCTCCACCCTAATGCGCCTGCAGTACCCAAGGTCTTTATGACACTCTAAATTCCCCAACTCCTCTAGCTCTACGTCTCGATCCCCCTCCTCGTTAAGTAGGTCTCAAAAGTACGCCTGCCATCTCTGTTTGAATTGAGTCTCCCCCATCAGAACTCTATCCTCCTCGTCCTTGATGCACCTAACTTGGTCTAGATCCCGTGCCTTCCTCTCCTTCACTTTAGCCAACCTAAATAACGTCCTATCCCCGCCTTTCTCCCCTAATTCCTCATACATGCGGCCAAATGCCGCATATTTAGCTTCCGTGACTGCCAGCTTCGCTTCCTTCCTCTCTGTCTTGTAGCTCTCCCTGTTGACCCTCCTTTCTTCCTCGCTTGAGCTCCCTGCCGACTTAGCAAATTCTTCCTTCTTCGCCTCCACTTTTCCTTGGACTACTTCGTTCCACCACTAGTCACATTGATTTCTGCGCTGAATAGCCCTTGGCTACCCCGAGCACGTCCCGCGCTGCCTCCCTAACCAAGTTCGCCGTCTTTGACCACATTTTATCTGCTTCCCCAGAACTTCTCCGGGCTCCACCATCAGCTAAACTCCTCTCCAACTCCTGGGCTTTCTCCTTAGTCAAAGCTCCCCATCTAATCCGCAGCCTGCTCGAGCACCCCTCCTCTTCTTCTTCACCCAGAGACCGACATCCATCACTAGGAGTCTATAAAGAGTCGAAAGGGACTCTCCCGAAATAACCTTACAGTCCTTGCACAACCCTCTATCGCTCTTTCTGAGGAGGAGGTAATCAATCTGAGTCCTCACCGCCGCACTTTTGAAAGTAACCAAATGCTCCTCCCTCTTCCGAAATGGCGAGTTCACAATCAAAAGCTTGAAAGCCCTGGTGAAATCAAGTAGCAAAGTGCCTCCTCCGTTCCTAACCCCAAGGCCAAAGCCACCATGCACCTCACCATAACCACCAACATCAGCCCCAATATGACCATTAAAATCCCCTCCAATAACTAATTTTTTTGATTGGGGGATACTACTCACCAACTCATCTAAGCCCTCCCAAAAGTGCCTCTTAACCTCCTCATCTAGGCCTGCTTGCGGTGCATAAGCGCTGATGATATTGAGGACACAACCACCAATAACCAACTTAATAGATATTAACCTATCGTTCACTTGCCTAACCTCCACCACAGACTCCCTAAGATCCCTATCCACCAAGATACCCACTCCATTCTTACCCCTCACAACCCCAGAATACCACAGCTTAAACCCATCTACATTTCTCGCCTTTGACTCTTTCCACCTAGTCTCCTGCACACAAGCTATGCTGACCCTCCTTTTCTGAAGAATCTTTGCCAACTCAATGGACTTACCCATCAGGGTGCCTATGTTCCATGACCCAATCCTTAATCTATGAGCGACCGCTATCCCCTTCCCGCTCTTACCTCCCGCCCCACCTATAGAGCCGCTCCCTGCCCCCTGCTCACCCCCACCACCACCCCCACCCCCGAGGACATGACTTTGCACTACCATTCCACGCCGTAGCCACTATCCCTCCAACCGACTATGGAAAATAGAGATGCTCACACGGAGTTTAGCAGAATACAAAAAGGGTGCTAGCTAGATAGCGACAGAGTAAACCACACACAGGGTGCTAACTAGAATACGTAAAAAGGTGTACAGAGTAAACAAGAGTAAGCAAGAGATTGGGAGGTACCAACTCTCTGTGAATAGGAGCCTGGAAGTAAGCTTTGATGTGCCCGAGGTCAACTACGGCCAACTCCTGCACGTTCCGGCCGGTGTTGCTTGAGCATGCCGGAATAATGGCCGGAGAAGCCATAGATCTGCAGATCTGAAGAGGATCTGAAGAGAATCATCAGAGTCGGGCTTCAAATCATTGAACAACATAGGTATAATGGTGATAAAGGGTGAGCACAAGTCATCCATAGCCTGGAACGCCATGGATTTCGGTGGAAACGTGGTAGAATTAGGTAGGAGAAGATTAGGGTTTCGGAGAGCTTGAGAGGGTTTTGAGAGACGAATGGTTTCAAGGCGGCGGGTCAGGTGAGAATGAATTAGGTTAGGGGGGTTTAGGAATTAAAAAAGGAAAGGAAGATTTACTACCATTGATCAAAATAATCAACGGCCTAGATTAAAGGGGAGTCGGGTGGGTTTTTTAAATCGGGTCAGGAGTCGGGTAATTTAGAAATTTGGCTTGTTTTAATTTGGAAAAGAATTGGGGTCAAATTAAAGCTAAAATTGAAAGGAAATGAGGCTGTAATTGAAATGGAAATGGACTAAATGTTAAATAGCCAATTCTCCTCTTTTTATTTTATAAAAATAGCGATAATGATTTTAAAAGTAAATTAAAAATACTGAGTCAACATATATTATATAAATATTAATCTAAAAATACTAGAAATAATTTCATAATTATAAAATGCTATTAATCTTAAAGTAGGCTATAATTGCAGTTATATGCAATTCAGTCTTTTAAATACCGAATAAATTTGTAAAATATACAAAATCACCTTAATTATATTTTGGTGTAAATATGTGAATAAAATAAATTATTCACCAAAATGATAATCTTGGGGATAATTATTGGATTTTGTACAGATAAAATAGACAATAAATTAATTTTATAATCTTTAAAAAATTAGGAAAAAATGCCAAAACTCTTGGGCATGCTTATATATGCATGTACATGCTATTTTGAAAGTATTTTGTATATAAAAATACATAGGAAAAAATTGAGTATCAACAATGGCTCCAAGAAGCCACTCGATGATTGTTTAGTCAACACAAGAGTCTAAAGGCCACATCTAGCACCATTCCGTGCAAATCAATTTGTCTCTAACCATAATGTCAAAGGTAAATGTGCTAGGCCCAAGTAAATCTTTGCTTGAGTCACTTTTATTCATTACTACTATTTACACTAAACCACAAAGAAATACAGACCCAAATCCTTAAGAAGTTTGTCACGCCATCCACATCGGGAAGAGCCACCTGGTTCACACAAATTCCACCTTTGGAAAGAACCGTGGAATTAAGAAAACCAAAGGTTTATTGATCACGTAAACTTGGAAAAGTAAGAAGCTACAAATTGAAAAAGAAACTACTAAATAGAATAAGAAGCTACTCTATTAAGGAAAATTTCAAAAGAAGTTATAAAGTAAACTGAATATGTAGAATAGGAGATTGAGACGAATAAACATAAAAGGGGAATGAATATATACTGGGAAACAATATCAAGGTTATTACAAACCAAATATCCAAAATATCCAAATCGTCATCAAAATAAGCCCATTCCCCTCCCCTCTCCCAAATAAAAAGTAGCATTATCCTCAATGCTATCAACAAAAATAGAGTAGGGGAAGGGTAGAGAGTAAAGAAAACTCCCTATAATGCCTCTGTCTGCATGGGGTCACTGGCTGGTTCCTGTGGCTGGCCTGAGTCACCTCCCTCCGTGTCCTCCAGATCAATCTCCAAATCCTCAGTCTGGAGAATCACTCCTCTTCTCACTCATACTCTGCCAACCTCCTGCTCTGGTGCCTGTGCTGCCTGAGTAGATGGAACTTGCTTCTCCAAGAGTAAGTCCAGTGGGATGTCTCCAGCTGATGCAATCTTCTCAAACTCCTTCCTCAGCAACTTCACTGACTCCTTTAAGGCCCGAGTATTTTTCAGCTTCTTCATTTGTTTGCCCAGGTCCTTGATTGCTTTACCTTGTGCATCCAAAGTATCCATGATAAGCTTCTAGTTTTCCAGGAGCTTATTCTGGTTATCCAAAAGTTCCATTAGCGGTTCCTTCACTGAAGCAAGCACCTGAGGCTGTGCTGGAACTGACTGAGCTGCCATTGTGCTGGATAGAACATACAACTTAGATGTAGCTGCCTGCATCTAGTTGTTGACACTGGAAAGAGTCTGATTAACCCTCAGTGCAGTCAAAGGGTATGCTGATGAAGAAGGCACTGAATAAGACATAGAAGTAGATGGTCCAGAGGGAGGATCTGGCACGACAATGGAAGGCTTAGAACTAGTGGCCACCACCCCTAGCTCTTCAGACTGGCCAGTGGAAGTGGTGGCTTTGCCCTTATACTTGGGGTTGTCTGGACCCTGAACGTTGTACCATGGAAATGGCCTCTTTGGTTTCACTTTGATGTCAAAATCCCTTCCTTCTACTTCTTGATCCTCCAGGTACATGGTGAGGAAGTTTGGGAAAGGATATGAGTTCTCATCCTTGCCAACCACTCTGGTAATCACCTTGGCCATAATATTCCCGACGTTGATCGGGTACTCCACTATGATAGCCCCCATAATAATAGCCTGGGAGATCGGCATATCACTGTCATGTATAGTAGGGTCTAACTGGCTGCATACAAAAGTCTCCCACCCTTTCGCTTCAAAGCTCATATGCCCCTGTAAATCGGGACCCCAGGTGTTAGCCAAGCTGGAGTTGTCCAAGGAAGAGCAATCATCGATGCAAGACAAAGGCGGGCTAACTCATCCATAGCCACCTTCTCAAGATACAGGGACTCATCCTCGTCATTGAACCCAGCATAGTCATTTAAGGTCTTTCCATAAAACATAATCTTCCTATTACGGACTTTGGTAAAAAAATGTGCCCTTTTTTATGTGGACAACATTAGAGTAGAATTCCTTGACCAAGTGTTCATTAGCATTCGGTAAGTTGTTGGTGATGAACTTCCATCCCACTCTCTCGTTGAATTGCCTCTTGACATTAGGATTGTGGGGAAGCAGATCTCGCTCAATGAACACCCTCTGAAGTGTAAGTAACCTTTGAGGCCACCACTCCCAAAACTTATGGTAAGCTTTCTCACTCACAAAATATTATAGCCATACCACAAGGTTCCTTGATCTCAACCACCCCCCCTGTCTAGGTGTCACCATCCCTCCTGTCGTCAAGGATCTCAACATCAACATCAATAAGATCCGCTGGTGAGGCCAAAGGTTTAGCAGGTAGGGAACCCATTGCTGAAGCCTCACTACTATCCTCTGAGCCATCATACGACTCAGTAGAAGAAGAGGGTGTGAGCTCATCCCACAACTGGAATTTCTCTGGAAAGTCTGTAGGAACATGGGTTGGCACCGAATCTCCTTCCAAAACTTCTCGAGAAGGTACATACTTTCGACGCTACCTTTTCCTTGCGAAATCGGGTTTACGACATTTGGGAAGACAACTCTATTCCCATTTGGGATTTGGGTTTTTGGATTTGAGGAGTCGCCACCTAATGATTAAGTGCATTAGGACACTAAGGGTTTTTGAGTTGGAAAACTAGAGTTCGGGTAAGGGCTAGAAATTATCTCGAGGGGAAGGTGCTAGGCACCCCTTAAGATACACTAGTGTGGTTCCCGGCCATGCTATGTTGTAACTTCAAATGCAAACGAGCATACAATTAATTCCACATAAAGATGGCAAGTAGGTTTGCGTAATAGTTGACACGTATGTTTGACATTAAGATCTAGGTGGTCTCAAAATTTGTTTAAGAAAAATGTCCAAGTGCAGAAATTTAAACAAAGAAATGAATAAAGGAAATTTTGAAAAAGAAGAGAATAGTGGAGTAAAAAGGAGGAATTTGGTGATTGAAATGAGATATAGAATTTTATTGATAAAATACTTATAAAGTTACATAAAGGAAAGGGGTCCTAGGTTTTTGAAACACATGGATCATACACACAACACCGGTAGCCAATCGTACGCACGGTGTTATCGCATGATATCATCATCTCCATGTCTACCCTTCCCACCCTGTTAAGGTGTTAAGCGCGGAATGGTATCATTACCTACTGCATGCTATTACCCGTCCCACCTATCACTCCCGAAGGCAGTTGGGACTACTAATCCTAAATGGGAGAGAGCTTGGCTTTTTAGAGTTTAAAAGGATAAAAATCCAGGGCGACAGTCAAAACACATAATGCAGTTAAAGGGGAACTAGTAGAAACTAAGGGCTCAAACAGGCCTCCTCATTTTAAGAAACAAATTGTCTAGCATGTCTTACACATACTGATTTGGTCTGAATTAAGGAGTAGGATAGGTTGATTTATCACATATTTTTTCGAAATAGGGAGTACAAATTAGTCCTGCTTAGATGTAGTTGTTGAAAACTGACATAGTTAATTAATTACTTAACTATTTGCCTATGTGTTAAACGGGACCTATAGGCATGATATCTACTAATGGAAGAATAAACGGATTGCAAAAAATAATAATTGTTGGTTGTAAGCTCTGAGAGTGTTAAACAAATTACTACTGATTATAATTTAGGAGCGAATGGGCGATTCAGATTTAGTTGATAGCTCCTATAGGCATGCTCTCTATGCGTTATTGATTTTATCGTTGTTATTGTTATGCATAGATCCTATGGGTAGGTCATCTATATGCAATTGGTTATTTTAACTCCTATAAGCAGATTTGCCTAGTGACAGATGCATATGCAGAATGCAGGAAATCCTATAGGCACATTATCTATACGATATGCAAAGTTTCAGCAACGATTTATGGGCGTGGTATCTATGTGAGATGCAGAGAATTGAAAGTAGTAAGTCCTACAAACATGGTATCTACATGAGTGCTGAATTGTTAAATTAATAATTCCTAAAACATGGTATCTACATGAGGTGCTGAATTTTGAAAGTAAATATCTCTAAAACATGGTATCTATATGAGGTGCTGAATTTTGAAAGTAAATATCCCTAAAACATGGTATCTACCCCTTTGCGTGTATTTTATCCCATCCCTTTCACTATACACCCCAGTAGTTATTACTAAATGTGTTACAGACCAAATGAATCAGAGGAAAGAATAAAATTACATCAGTGATTTCATCTACATCTAATCAGCCTAATCCAGACTCAGAATCTAATAATATGAGATAAAACCAACTTCCAGGATTAGATTTTCCAAAGCCTTTCTCTTATTTGGGATATGTCAAAGTTCCAAGGAACTTCAAGAGTTCCATGCAATGCTTACACCCTAAATATCATTACAAAATCAGATTATAGTGCAGTGTGGAAAGGCCAGCCCTCAAATGTCCAAGTTCAGAGGGAACTCAAGATCTCAAGGAAAGGCTCATAGGAGGGGGGAAGAACTTAGAGAATAGGAGTAAGTGTAAGTGCAATAAAAGGTAATTAAGGGGAGGCCAGGGAAGGCTGGTGGTCATGCCAGCAATTAGGTTGTTGGCACACCCCTGACCAGCTTGTCAGCCTTAGAATTGGGGAGTTAAGACCTTGTTGAAGGTCAGGTTCAGCCCTGGACAGCAATTGGGATGCTGCCAGGCCTACCTTAACTCAGCACACATAGGGGAATGAGGTATGGGGGCATTTGTTTATACTAGCAGCAAGAAACAAAGAAAGAGCAGGCAAAAGCATATAGGTACTTCAAAATTAAATTTATAGAGAGTTGAAAGCATACATAGATACAAAGACTGTAAATAAACACGTTCGAATGATATTGAAATTAATTTTAGGACATACCAGTTCAAAAAAGCAAGTAGGGAGAAACAGTAGCCTTATGAAAGAAAAACACAATTAAGAAGCAAGAGTATACGTTTAGAAGAGAGTTGTGATTTCTGTGTGCTTAATCGTGTGTGGAGTATTATTCAATCACATATTTATAGTGCAGAAAGGAAACAGAAATAGGTAAAAAAATAGTTTGAGAATCAATCACACAAGGTTTCCATTTAATTAAGGGATTCTGATTTCAAACGGGCAAACTAAATAAGGAAAGAGGTCAACTAAACATTTATCAAAGTAGTGCAAGAAGGGGTAAATACATAATAGTTATTTAAAGGAAGGGTTTTGATAGTACACAGTTGTGCAAATTAAGGAAAGGAAACCAATTGACAGCCAAGCAATATTGAGTCGAAAAGTTTGTATGAATGATCTAAGTCAGAATAAAGAAAAGAGAGGCTTTACTTAAGAAGAATCAGTAACAATCAATTAATCCCAAAAAAAAGATTCTAGTTCGAACATAAGTTGGAAAACCTTTTTGAAGAAAAATTTTAACACACATATAAAGGGGTTGTCATGCTAATAAGAAGAGTCTAATATAGAAGAATTCAGAGTCATACACAAAAGGGTTTGAATTCAATACATAGATCCAAAGCAAATTTGAGAGAGTCCAGGGCTCAAATGGAACCCTAGTCAGAAAACACAAGACCAAACTCGCCAGAAAACCCCAAATCCTAGGGTTTTCGATTTTAATCAGATGCAAAGATGACGAAATGAGGAAACATGAAAATACAGTAGAAAGTTCAAAGTAAACAGAGTAAGGAAATTAATTAGAGACATGGCGAGAGCAAAATAACTAGTAGAGGAAAATATGTTTAAGCAGGTATTCTAGAGGAAACTTAAAAAGGTAAAAATAATAAGAACACTTAATGAATGCAGTAGGAAAATACAGTAGGCGGAGCATATCAAGTCATAGTGGAAGGAAAATAGCAGAATATCGTGAAGAGCATACAAACCTATAGCGTAGAAACACAGTAGAAGAACATGCATTGTAAAAGGAAAACATAAGAACATAGTAGAGACAAACATACAGAAAGAAAGGGAAAAGAAAAGTCAGAAAAACACTTAAGCATTTTCAAAAACCCTAAATCGAAAGAAGTGACTTTGAAAGTAAAATTTCTAAAGAAAAGTTGGGGAAATCTTTTGAGAACAAAAAAATACAGCATGAATACACACAGATCTAAAGAGAATCGGAGAAAAACCTCAAACAACTAGGGTTTCAGGTGAACCCTAGAATGAGAAAGGCTTGAAAAATGTCCGATCTAAGTCGGATAAGGCTGGAAACAGGTTGAGGAGGCTAAGATATGCTTGAGCCAGGCTGGGAATGGCCGGAAACCTCAAGTCGGCAGAGGTCTGAGTAGAGACCTTTAAAGTCTAGCTTCAAACCTTCAAGTACCAGGCACACACGAGCGATAGGAGGTGAGTATGAGGGTCGTGGAAGCCGGCGAGAATCGAAGGGATTAGGGTTAGTTTGGGTGGCAGCGACTAGGGTTTGCAGAGAGAATGGGAGAGGAAGAGGATTCAAGGGGGCGGGTTAGGGGAATGAATTAGGGGTGGGGGGGGGGTGTTGGCAAATTAAAAAAGGAAATATGGGGTATGAGCGTTGATCTTTTAGATCAACAGCTGTGATTAAAAGAAAGGCCTGATTGGGTAATTTAAACGGGTTAGGGGTTGGGTTGGACTGGTCCAGAATTGGGCCAAGAATGGGGTCAATTAAGGGGATTAATGTGGCTATAATTGAAATGCAGATGGGCTATATATTAAATAGCCAATTTTCCCTTTTTTAATTTAATTAAAATGGTTAAAAATTATTTTTTTTAAAAATTGAAAGTATTGAACTAATTAATAATTTATACACATTAATCTAAAAATACTCGAAACAATTTTATAATTGTAAAATGCTATTAATCGTAATATATGCTATAATTGTAATTTTATAGAATTTAGCTTTAAAATTATCAAATAAATTTATAAAAATATGCTAAAATCACCTTAATTATATTGTGGTGTAATTATGAGGATGGAAATAGATTACTCACCAAATGATATCTTTGGGAATAATTATATGATTTTTCTACTGCTAAAACAAATAATAAAAATGATTTTAAAAAACTTTAAAAAATTAGGAAAAATATCAAAATTCTTGGGCATACTTATATATGCATATACATGCTATTTTGAGAATATTTTGAGTATAAAAATAGGTAGGAAAAAATTGGGTATCAACAGCTGCCACTCTTTACCCGAGAAGGATAAAAGAGTTGTCGAGTAAAGATATGATGACCAATTTTTACCGGAAGAGACGACTTGAACAAAAAAAAAGGTTTTGACCGAGCTCTAGTTCCTGAGTTTCCTACATATCCCTGGTCTTACAAAAATCAGGTCATATGTAGTTCAGGATATATTAGCGGAATATGCCAATGGAGGTTTTAAAAAGGACAGACGCAATATTTAGATTGGGAAGGATGGTCAGGGACCGATAGGCTGGGGGGACCGAAGCGAGATCGCTTCTGCTGTAATGGTCGTTGCCAGCTGATGTACCTGCAAATGAGCAATACAAACATATCGTGCATAAACTTAAACGTGATGCAAGTTCCTGTTGGACCATGAATGTTGTCTTTGGACGGGTAGGATGACGTCCTCAAACCATGATGTCCTGGGCCATGAATTGTATAATAAAGGATTCGCAGGTTATGAAATGACATTCTCAGGCTATGAAGATGACGCCTCCGAACCATGATGCCTTTGAATAATGATGTGCAAAAGATAAAAGCGGGGTCCTCAAGCCAAGGCATGGTGTTCTCGGGCTATGAAAATGGTGCCTCCGAACAATGACGCCTTTGAAAAAATTGGCAATATTTCAGCCCATGAAATGCAAGATTTGGCGATATTTCAGCCGATGTAAAGCATAAATATAAATGGCGGTATTTCAGCCGATGTAAAAATTTAAATAAAGTTGGCGATGTTTCATCCGATGTAAAGCATAAATATAAATGGCGATATTTCAGCTGATGTAAAGATTTTAAATAAAGTTGGTGATATTTTAGTCGATGTAAAGCATAAATATAAATGGCGGTATTTCAGCCGATGGGGATTTAAATGAAGTTGGCGATAATTCAGCAATGCAACATTAAGTAAAGTTGGCGATATTTCAGCCGATATAAATATTTAAATATAGATGGCGACCTTTCAGTCGATATAAAGATCGAAGTTGGCGGTATTTCAGCCATGCATAATTTAAATAAAGTTGGCGATATTTCAGCCGAGGTGGCGATATTTCAGCCATGCCAGATGAAGGTAGTGCTTAACCTCGAAAGGCAGAAAGGTAGCCTTATGCAATGCAAGAACAATGTAGACGGAGACAATGCTTAGTCTCGGAGGGCAGGAAGTAGCCTTATGCAATGCAGGGAAATAAAGGATGGAGGTAGTGCTTAACCTCGGAAGGCAGAAAGGTAGCCTTATGCAATGCAAGAAAAATACAGATGGAGACAATGCTTAGTCTCGAAAGGCAGGAAGGTAGCCTTATGCAATACAGAGAAATGCAGATGGAGAGAATGCTTTATCTTAGAAGGCAGAAAGGTAGCCTTATGCAATGCAAGAAAAATGCAGATTGAGACAATGCTTAGTCTCGGAAGGTAAGAAGGTAGCCTTATGCAATGCAGAGAAATGCAGATGGAGACAATGCTTAGTCTTAGAAGGCAGAAAGGTAGCCTTATGTAATGCAAGGAAATGCAGGATGGAGGTAGTGCTTAACCTCGGAATGCAGAAAGCTAGCCTTACGCAATGCAGAGAAATGCAAGATGGAGGTAGTGCTTAACCTCAAAACGTAGGAAGGTAGCCTTATGCAATTCAAAGAAATGTAGATGGAGACAATGCTTAGTCTCGGAAGGCATAAAGGTAGCCTTATGCAATGCAGGGAAATGCATATGGAGACAATGTTTAGTCTCGAAAGGCAGAAAGGTAGCCTTATGCAATGCAAAGAAATGCAGATGGAGACAATGCTTAGTCTCAGAAGGTAGAAAGGTAGCCTTATGCAATGCAGGAAATAAAAGGAAAATAGTAATGAAATTTCTTAGCTGATAGCTGATTGCGATATTGTGGTTGCTGGGGATGCCCGGTGCGAATAGCACTTGTAAATAAGCGATGATTCTGAGAGTTGTATTCCTGAAACAGTATTAGTATGTAGTTTGTATTTGATGATTTTATGTATTGGGTGCCTGCATCCAAAGAAAAGTCGTTAGTTTTGTAAATGGGGAAGGTTAGTTTGTCTTCCCGTGGCCCTCGTTCATCCATCGATTCTTGTTTTCATCGGGGTAGCGTCGCTAAACAAAGCAATTTTGATAGTAGCCATGCATGATTTAGTAAAAATATGATGTAAATACATAATTTAAAATGATTTTCTTTTAGATGAACCGATGACAACTATGCGGTTCAAGACATTGCGACCAGTTTACTGGGCTGGTGTTTCTGACGGATGCGTACGATGAATGGCTAAAAGTTGACTTCGGAATTTTGAGGGTCCTCCTAAAAATTCTGCCCCAGTTTCCAATATCGGGGAAAATGAAAATTTTATTGAATTATGATCGAAACCATAGGGCTGCCTACGTATCCCCTCTTAAACGGGAATCAGGTCAGGCATAGTTCAAATTACATAATACAGAAATTATAATGATTAAACATAATAACACTTGACTGTATCTGAATTAATCGGCTTTGGCCAGACTTCTCCATCAATTTCTGTGAGTATGAGGGCTCCTCCTGTTAGGACCCGATGAACCATGTACGGGCCTTACCAGTTAGGAGAGAACTTTCCTTTGGCATTATCCTGATGCGGAAAAAATTTCGTCAACACCAGTTGCCCCGGTGTGAATTGTCTCAGCTTGAATCTTTTGTTGAAGGCTCTGGACATCCTGTTCTGATACAATTGACCATGACAGACTGCATTCATTCTTTTTCCGTCTATAAGGGCTAACTACTCATAGCGACTGCATCTTCAAGTTCCACTTCTTGTATAATCCTCAGGGAGGGAATCTCTACCTCGGTGGGAATGACTACCTCGGTACCATAAACCAACATATAGGGAGTCTCCCCGGTTGATGTGCGGATTGTGGTATAGTATCCCAATAAAGCAAAAGATAGCTTTTCGTGCCACTGCTTGTGTTTTTCAATCATTTTCCTTAGTATCTTCTTGATATTCTTATTGGCCACTTCTACAGCTCCATTCATCTGAGGTCTGTAGGTTGTAGAATTCTTGTGCTTGATCTTGAACATCTCACACATTGCTTTCATCAGATCATTGTTGAGATTGGAACCATTATCAGTGATGATTGACCCTGGGACTGCCTTATATGATGCTGCTTCAACCCATTTGGTAAAATAATCAATTGCCACTAGAATGAACCTGTGCCCATTTTATGCGGCAGGCTTTATAGGTTCGATGACATCCATTCCCCAAGCGGCGAACGGCCATGGTGAGCTTGTTGCATTGAGCTCGTTAGGAGGCACCTTTATCATGTTGGCATGAATCTGGTAGCGATGGCATTTTCGGACATACTGGATGCAATCCGTCTCCATGGTCATCCAGAAGTAACCAGCTTGGAGTATTTTCTTGGCTAAGATGAAACCATTCATGTGAGGGCCACAGGTCCCTGCATGAACCTCCTCCAATAACCTGGATGCTTCCTTTGCTTCGAAACATCTTAGTAATCCCAAATTGGGAGTCCTCCTATACAGGATTCCTCCGCTGTGAAAGAAGTGATTGGATAACCTTCGCAGTGTGAGCTTCTGAGTAGTGTTTGAAAGTTCTGGATATTCTCTTGTTGACAGATACTTCTTGATGTCATGAAACTAGGGTTTTCTATCTGCTTCTTCTTCGACATGAACATAGTAAGCGAGTGGATCCTGGATTTTTACCGGGATAGGATCAATGAAGTTCTTATCTGGATGTTGAATCATGGATGATAGAGTGGCCAATGCATCGGCGAACTCATTCTGGACTCTAGGGACATGCCGGAATTCTGTCCTTGTAAACCTCTTCCTCAACTCCTGTACATGATGCAAAAATGGGAGTATTTTGGAGTTCTTGGTTTCCCATTCTTCTCGAACCTGACGTATGAGCAAGTCGGAATCCTCGATCACTAGTAATTCCTGAACGTTCATGTCAATGGCCAGCATGAGCCCTAAAATGCAGGCTTCTTACTCGGTCATATTGTTGGTGCATAGGAACCTGAGCTTGGCGGACACTGGATAATGTTGACCTGTTTCTGATACTAGAACTGCTCCTATGCAAAGTCCTTTTAACTTTGATGCTCCATCGAAAAACATTCTCCAACCATCATAGGATTCTGCAATATCTTCTCCTATGAAAGAGACCTCTTCGTCAGGAAAATACGTCTTTAGAGGCTCGTATTCTTTTTCCACAGGATTTTCGGCAAGATGATCTGCTAGTGCCTGTCCTTTGATTGCGTTTTTGGTTACGTAGACAATATCAAATTCACTCAGCAGGATTTGCCATTTGGCAAGCTTACCCGTGGGCATGGGCTTTTGGAAGACATACTTCAGCGGATCCATTCTTGATATGAGATAAGTGGTATAGGCACAGAAATAATACCTCAAATTTTGAGCTACCCAAGTCCGAGCACAGCAGGTGCGCTATAATAGGTTATACCGAGCGTTGTACAACTTCTTGCTGAGATAGTAGATGGCTTGCTCCTTTCTCTCTATTTCGTCATGTTTTCCCAAAACACAACCAAATTCCCCATCCAATACTTCAAGGTAGAGCAATAAATGTCTACCTGGTTCAGGCAGAACAAAAACTGGCAGCGTTGACAAGTATTCCTTGATTCTGTTGAAGGCTTTCTAGCAATCATCAGTCCATTTGATAGCGGCATCTTTCTTCAACATCTTAAAGATTGGCTCACAGATAATAGTGGATTGATCTATGAACCGGCTGATGTAATTGAGTCTCCCCAAGAAACTGATCACCTCTTTCTTGTTCTTTGGCAATAGCAATTCTTGAATGGCCTTAACCTTTGACGGATCCAGTTCTATCCCTCGTCGACTTGCGATGAAACCAAGCAGTTTTCGTGCAGGAACCTCGAATGCACATTTGGCGGGATTCAGTTTCAGATTGTACCTTCTCAATCTGTTGAAGAACTTCCTCAAATCTTCCATGTGGTTAGTAGCTTTATTGGATATGATGATGACATCATCTACATACACATCGATCTCTTTGTGTATCATGTCATGGAAAATAGTAGTCATGCCCCTCATGTAGGTGGCCCCAGCATTTTTTAATCCAAATGGCATCATCTTGTAACAATACGTCTCCCACAGTGTAATGAAAGCCATTTTCTCCGCGTCTTCTTCGTCCATCCATATCTGATGGTACCCAGCAAAACAATCGATGAATGACTGCAGCTCGTGCTTAGCACAGTTGTCAATCAGGATGTGTATGTTCGGCAAGGAAAAGTCATCTTTCGGACTGGCTTGGTTAAGGTCCCGATAGTCAACACAGACTCTGACCTTCCCATCCTTCTTTGGCACTGGCACAATGTTGGCCAACCATGTTGGATATCCCACTACCCTGAGGACCTTGGCTTTGACTTGTTTGGTAACTTCCTCCTTGATTTTCAAACTCATGTCTGGCTTGAACTTTCAAAGCTTTTGCTTTACCGGCAGACATGTTGGATCTGTTGGCAGTTTGTGAGCTACAATAGATGTACTGAGTCTAGTCATATCATCATACGACCAGACAAATATGTCCTCATATTCTTTTAAGAACTCGATGTACCCTTCTTCCTTTTCTGACGGTGACAGGTGAACACTGATGCGTATTTTCTTGACATTCTCCGTATCCCCCAAGTTGAAGACCTCAGTTTCGTCCAAGTTAGACTTGGGCCTATTCTCAAAGTCCTCAATCTCTTTAATGACCTCTTCTGGTATATCATCCTCTTCTGAGTCTATATGCGTTTGTTGCATTATCTCGTCGCATGTTACATTCTTCGGTTCATCAAGATAAGTAATAGTAATGTTTGGTAAATAAAGTAAATGATAGAGAAAATAATAAGAGCGATATTTATAAGAAACTGAAATACTTTGATAAATTCCAAAATTGTTTTGAACATCAGAGCACTTTTCAAAATTTAAAGATAATACTGAAAGGAAATCAACTAGCAAGAAAGTAAAAGATAATGCATAGTGCTTTGTTCAGCCTTGCTACCCCGAAGCTTTTCGGGCCTTGGTGGTCCTGATGGACCAGTTGTTGAGACGCACTCCTCGGCTCATAGCTTGTATGGAAGGGCCTTCCTCCCCTTCCTCCTCAAAAATGACATGACAATTCATATCGTCTTCTTCCAAGAACAGATTCTTAATTGCCGCCAATGTTTCTTCTTCCTCTGACCTATATAAGATGTCTGTCGGCTAGAAAGTCTATTCCAGGCGGGGTATCGGGTGCTCCAGCAGATAGTAAGGGCTGCGCCATGGTGGCGACCAGTTCCTGAATTCTTGCCGAGTATATCCATACCCTAACCCAAAAGTGGTTCAATGCTTCTTCAGTTTGATATGCTTGGAAATTCCCTGGAGGTTTTTGTCGAGCCCTTTGCCAGGTCCATACCCGCTCCTATTTTGTATACTTTCTATCTTGTTATCCCACCACTTATCTTTGCCAAAGCGTTGACTAGGTCGATGTGATGGTAGGTTTCTCCACCTAACTTCCTTCTTCCTCCAATCGCTAGGATGGTGTGGCGACAGTATATGGGGTTACTACCGTCGCCATGAATGATCACCACTTCGTGATTCCACTCGAACTTCACTGCTTGGTGCAGGGTTGATGCTATAGCTCCAGCGGCATGGATCCAAGGCCGTCCAAGTAGTAATTTGTAAAATGTTGGGATGTCTATCACTTGAAAATCGACCTCGAACCAAGTTGTTCCCATTTGAAGACATAAACTGATCTCCCCAATTGTGGACCTTTGGGAACAATCGAAAGCTTTGACGTTGATATCTCCATCCTTGATTTCATGTAGACTCTTCCCCAATGTTCTGAGTGTCACCAACGGACAAATATTGAGGCTGGACCCTCCGTCAATCAAAGTCCTGGTGATGATATAGTCTTCACATTGCATAGTGATGTGCAACGCTTTGTTGTGGCTTAAACCTTCAGGGGACAACTCATCCTTATGGAAAGTGATTTTATGACTCTCCAATATCTGCCCGACCATGTTTTCCATCTCTCCTCCAATTATGTTACTAGGTACATACGCCTCGCTTAGTATCTTCATCAAGGCATTCTTATGTGTCTCGGAGCTTTGCAGTAGAGCTACGATGGAGATCTGTGCTGGTGTTTTATATAGTTGATCAACAACTGCGTATTCTTTTGCCTGTATCTTCCACGAGAGATCATTGGGCCTAGTTTCAATAGGCCGCACAGAAGCCTGCTTATTTGATTCAACTAAGTACTCCAGAGTATAAATTCTGTCGGTCATCGTCATACCTTGGGCTGCAATTGCTTCTCCAGACCTAGGTTTCCCCTTCCTTCTCGCCTCAGCGGTGTAATCCTAAGGAACATCCTGTGTATGGAATGATGCTGTGGTTGACATTGCTACAGGAATGGGCACCCTTGTTTTGGGAGGTAACACAGCCACTTCAAATGGTATAGGTGCCTTTGGAGACCCAAACTCTACCTCAATTGGCTCTTCGGTCTTTGCGGATGACGGTGTTCAAGCGCGAGAGGTATGGACATATTTACTTCAGCATCCCCAGAGGGCTGCATTTGGACTACAATTGGATTCAGTGTGACTGTTGGTTTCTTGGGCTCGTCACCTTCGATAATTAATCCAATCGACCCTTTGGGGTCCCAATCATCTTCTACCTCGATCATGTGCACACCCCTACCCTTATGATCAGGCAAGGGATTGTTGCGAACATTAGGAGTAGGCTCTTTTGCCACGATGATTTTGTTGTCAATTAGAGCCTGGATTTTATCCTTCACAGGTCTCCATTCAGCAATGGTATGCCCTTTCATGCCGGAATGGTATGCATAGGTTTTGTTTGGATTGATCCATTGGGAAGGATTTTCTGGAGTTATGGCAGGGATTGGGGTGATGTAATCGGTAGCTTTGAGCCTTTCATATAGCTAGTCGATTGGCTCTACGATGGTAGTGTATTGGTTGGGAGGTCTACGGTCGAAGTTAGGACGTGGCCTAGGGAAGTTTTGGCTGGCGGGAGGTGATTGGTAGTGAGAAGGTTGAGCATTGTAGGCTTGGTAGACGGGTGCGGGTTGGGAATATCTTGGTGAGGTAGGTTGATATGTGGGGGATGGAGATGATTGGTAAGTAAGTGATGGAATTTGGTAGGATGGCGGAGGTGCTTGGTAATTAGGGATAGGTTGATGTGTGAGAGGAGGTACTGGGTAAGCTTGGTATTTTACTAGGGATTTCGTTCTCTGTGCAACCATCACGGTACTTACATACCTTTTTTGGACGTGCCACCATACTGTAGGGCTTTTTTGGTAGCCTGCAGTGCCTCAAAATTAGTAACCATACCGCTTTTAATGCCTTCCTCAATCCTTTCTCCTAGCTTGATAATGTTGGAGAATTTCTGGCCCTCTATCAGTATCAACCTCTCATAATACTGTGGATTTTGAGCTCGAATGAAAAACCTGTTCATCTGTTCTTCTTCCAAGGCCGGCCTGACCTTAGTAGCCTCTGATCTCCAATGAGTAGCATACTCGCAGAATGCCTCTGTAGTTTTCTTTTTCAAATTCTAGATATAGAAGACATCTGGCGCATTTTCTGTATTGAATCTGAAGCTGTCCATGAAATTGGATGCCATCCCTACCCAGCTTGTCCACTTCTTGGGATCTTGGCTAATGTACCAAGATAGCGCATCACCTTTCAAACTTCTCATGAAGAGCTTCATGCGAATCTTTTCATCCCTTTCGACTTCAACCAGCTTATCGCAGTATGTCCTCAAATAGACTCTAGGATCCCCAGAGCCATCAAACATCTCGAACTTAGGAGGTTTGTACCCCTCGAGAAGTTCGACGTCTGGCTGAATGCAAAGTTCCTCATAATTCAACCCCTCAATATCGTGTGTTTGAAATAGTTTGAGTGTATTGTGGCATGGTTTCCACATAGATGGGAGTGTGGTGGGGATGATCATTTAGCGGTTCATTAATGAGGAGCGGGGTGTTATTTGAAGTGTGACAAATGTTGCAATTTTGATGGGGAGCGAGTTGTTTCTGTGGTTTCAGGACGTTCTGTGGAGGTATAGGATTTTGAGCATTGGGAAAGTTGACGTCTGGGGGTAGTGAGGGAGAATAACAAGCTTTCTAAGTTCCGAACTTGGTCCAGGTCTTCTTGAAATTTCAGTAACTTGTGTTCGAGCTGGGCGGCAGTTTATTTGGACACCTGAACACCCTGAGGAACCTCTACCCTTTCAACTGAGTTCTCCTTCCTGACATTGCTTAAGTCTTCCATTTTTGCCTTGTTCTTGTTTCTGATAGGACTCGGAGAAGGAGGAGGTGGAGGACCCTTTGATCTTGTGGAGTAGGATGATGATGCCAAAGTGCACGAACTAACCTTTTAGGGAGGGGAATAAAACAAAATAAAAAAGGTAATAAGTCAGTACTGATTATGAGAAAATGTTACAATATTTAAACACATAGTATAAGAATATAACTTGTGTCCTAAGTTGGGTGCCTCGTTGTGCTCAAGGTAGGCCTAGCGACAAGTTGATTTGGAGAGCTTATAATGCTAAATGCCTCATTTTATTGATAAAAATAAGATGAATCCCAAAACGACACTAAAATTGCATAAAGTAAAATGTCAGTAATGGCCATTGGCCTTATTATATTTTAAAGCGAAAAGAAAAGATTCCTAACCACTTGGTCCCAGAAGGACCTTCCCCGTACTCAGCATCTTTAGCTTCATCGAACAGCTTTACCAGCTCACGCAGCCCCAGTAGTAGATAAGCCCTAGCCAAATGTCCTCCTTCATTTCCCTCAGGGTTTTGGCAATTCTCGATCCTTTGGATGAATTTCCCCTCCAGCTCTACCAAACCTCGCTCTAAATACCCTAGTCACTTGTTGGCGTTGACGGCCATATCCTTCCACTCCTCGATCAACTTCTGATTTGCTTCTTGAATTTCCTGATATTCACTCTCGCACTCCCTGATCCTCTTACGCAGTTGGTTGTCCTAACCTAACATGATCTTCTTCTAGCCAACCTGGATTGTAACCGACATGATATCTGTTAGGCTCTATGGAATCCTTTTTCGGGATGATCTTGCTATTCCACATGTGTTGAGCTTGACATTTGTACGGACTATCGTCGTCTTGGAAATCGACCCTAAAATGACTCACATTTTCAACCTTTGGTATGACCTGCTTCCTCCCTGCCTACCTTATGACTCAAAGAAGGACATAGGGATAAGTTCCCCTCAGACCAATGAGTATAAAGAATGGAGCGTCTCGAGAGCGGATGATGAACTTTCCAGTGGGGAACCATTCGAACATCCATTGTACCTTGCCTTCTTTCAGATTTTCAAATAGCTCTACCCATCCTCGAGCATCTCCCGGTTTAGCAAACATGTTGGGCATATAGTTCATTCTCTTTGGATGGTGAAAGGCTATATGATCGTTCCATGGCCTTCGTGGAAGCTCCTGACGGTATTGACCCCTTTGAAGGTATTCTATAAGCCAGAGTTGGAGTAGTAAGTTGCAACCCTCGAATGACTAGCCACTTGTTGACAGTTGCCCAAGGCTCGGTAGATCTCAGCAACAATCATGGGCACTATTCTGAAAGGCTACCCTCCAATCCCTTCTATTAATGACTTGGTGACCATGGCTAGTCTGGTATGGATCCTAGCCTTCTTTATAGGGAACACTATTATTCCCAAAAAGTAGAACATAAAGACAAAGACCCTCTTATAGATATGTCCCAATGATGTGAGGGCGAATTCATTTGGGTAGGTGCGGTAGGACTTGCTATGCCTGTGCCTCTCATATAGATAGTCGAAAGGAATATAGGAATCCTTCAAGCAGGTTAAGTCTGTGTTGTTCTTCAGTCCCATCATCTTTAGAAAACCCCCTACCCTTGCGATTTTCTGGCATGAGCAAACTCGGAGTCACCAAGAAATACCAGCTAACCCTCCTATTTCTTCGAGTAAAGGTGTCATTTCAAGATCCCCAAAGCGAAACACTGATCTATCACTGTCCCAGAATAAGGTCACAGCCTCTATGATTTTGTTGTCAGGCTGCATTTCCAAAAGAGAAGGAAAATTCCCCAAATATTTGCGGACGAGAGTCTAGTCACTGGAATGAAGGTCTTCCCACTAGCTTAGCAACCTTGGGTGAATGTTGGTTACCATGCCAAATCTGGGGATTTCGTGCCTCATTTTCTGCAAAATAAAGTGTTAGTCCCTTACCCCACCGGACTCTACTATTTAAACAAATAATTAGCATGATGGCATTTAGTTCTCCAAATAAATGCACAAAATATGGTGTTGTCCATTTGGGTTCCAAGGGAACCCAGTGGACTTTGGACAAGGCTATCCTAAGGAGTCATTATATGGACAACATAACTGATTCGACTAGGTTTCACAGTGATGCATGTACAACTAAATAGAATAGGGTTTCTATGGGGTATTAGACCGATACCCTTGAGCGGCCAACTCAAGAGGGAAAGGCACGAAACCGTCAACTGCACCGCTGATCGACTAGTCTTATCGAAAATATGCCTTTGCCAAATTTAGGGGGTAATAATATTGGAAGAGCGCAACAACTCATACTAAGCGTTTCTATGTTATTTATTTGGCACGAGTGGAATATGATGTTATTTATTTGCAATTACAAAGATGAAACAAATTGTCACGTATTTTCACATTATTAATGATTACAATGATTGCTCAAAAATTACAACGGTATTGAAGGAAAGTAGTAAATGAAAGCGTTAAAGAAAAAAGAAACAAAAAAGCCAAGTTAGTTTCGAATAAAGACATTAAATAAAGCAGTAAAAAAGCAATAAAGTCACAAATAACATAAAATGGTAAAAGCCTTGAAGAAGTCCCCAACAGAGTCGCCATGCTGTTAATGCCCCTGTTCCTCGCGAAATACGGCATTTGGGAAGACAACTCTATTCCCGTTTGGGATTTGCATTTTTGGATTTGAAGAGTCGCCACCTAATGATTAAGTGCATTAGGAAACTAAGGATTTTTGAGTTAGAAAACCAGAGTTCGGGTAAGGGCTAGAAATTATCTCGAGGGGAAGGTGTTAGGCACCCCTCAAGATCCACTAGTGTGGTTCCCGGCCATGCTATGTTGTTACTTCAAATGCAGGTGAGCATACAAATAATTCCACATAAAGATCGCAAGTAGGTGTGTACAATAGTTGACAAGCATGTTTGACATTAAGATCTAGGTGGTCTCATAATTTATATAAGAAAAAGGTCCAAGTGCAGAAATTCAAACAAAGAAATGAATAAAGGAAATTTAGAAAAGAAGAGAATAGTGCAGTAAAAAGGAGGAATTTGGTGACTGAAATGAGATATAGAATTTTATTGATAAAATACTAATAAAGTTACATAAAGGAAAGAGGTACTAGGTTTGTGAAACACATGGATCATCCACACAACACCGGTAGCCAATCATACGCATGGTGTTATCGCGTGATCATCATCTCCATGTCTACCCTTCCCACCCTGTTAAGGTGTTAAGCGTGGAATGGTATCGTTACCTACTGCATGCTATTACCCGTCCCACCTATCACTCTTGAAGGCAGTTGGGACTACTAATCCTATAGGGGAGGGAGCTTGGCTTTTCAAAGTTTAAAAGGATAAAAATCTAGGGCGACAGTCAAAACACATAATACAGTTAAAGGGGAACTAGTAGCAATTAAGGGCTCAAACATGCCTCCTCATTTTAAGAAATAAATTGTTTAGCATGTCTTACAAATACTAATTTGGTCTGAATTAAATTAAGGCATAGGATAGGTTGATTTACCACATATTATCCAGATAGAGAGTCCAAATTAGTCCTACTTAGATGTAGTTGTCGAAAACTGACATAGTTGATTAATTACTTAACTATTTGCCTATGTGTTAAACAGGACCTATAGGCATGATATCTACTAATGGAGGAATAAACTGATTGCAATAAAAAAAGAATTGTTGGTTGTAATCTCTGCTAGAGTTTACTACTGATTTTAAACTTAGGAGCGAATGGTCGATTCAGATTTAGTTGATAGCTCCTATAGGCATGCTCTCTAAGCGTTATTGATTTTATCGTTGTTATTGTCATGCAGAGATCCTATGGGCAGGTCATCTATTTGCAATTGGTTATTTTAACTTCTATAAGTAGATTTGCCTAGTGACAGATGCATATACAGAATACAAGAAATCCTATAGGCACATTATCTATACGATATGCAAAGTTTCAGCAACGATTTATGGGCGTGGTATCTATGTGAGATGCAGAGATTTGAAAGTAGTAAGTCCTACAAACATGGTATCTACGTGAGATGCTGAATTTTGAAAGTAATAACTCCTAAAACATGGTATCTACATGAGGTGCTGAATTTTGAAAGTAAATATCCCTAAAACATGGTATCTGTATGAGGTGCTGAATTTTGAAAGTAAATATCCCTAAAACATGGTATCTACCCCTTTGCGTGCATTCGATCCCATCCCTTTCACTATACACCCCAGTAGTTATTACAAAA
The DNA here is from genome assembly GCA_026770625.1 of Nicotiana glauca. Taxonomy (NCBI): domain Eukaryota; kingdom Viridiplantae; phylum Streptophyta; class Magnoliopsida; order Solanales; family Solanaceae; genus Nicotiana; species Nicotiana glauca. The sequence goes on from MU778641.1 coordinate 94,292, forward strand.
TATATTATAGACCAAATGAATCAGAGGAAAGAATAAAATTACATCAGTGATTACATCTACATCTAATCAGCCTAATCCGGACTTAGAGTCTAATAATATGAGATAAACCAACTTCCAGGATCGGATTTTCCAAAGCCTTTCTCTTATTTGGGATGTGTCAAAGTTCTAAGGAACTTCAAGAGTTCCAGGCAATGCTTACACCCCAAATATCATTGCAGAATCAGATTATAGTGCAGTGTGAAAAGGCCAGCCCTCAAATTTCCATGTTCAGAGGGAACTCAAGGTCCCAAGGCTAGGATCATAGGAGGGGGGCAGAACTTAGAGACGAGGAGTAAGAGTTAGTGCAATATAAGGGAATTAAGGGGAGGCCAGGGCAGGCTGGTGGTCATGCCCAGCAATTAGGATGCTGGCACACTCCTTACCAGCCTGTCAGCCTTAGAATTGGAGAGTTAAGACCTTGTTGAAGGTCAGGTTCAGCCCTGGACAACAATTGGGATGTTGCTAGGCTATACCTTAACTCAGCACACATAGGGGAATGAGGTATGGGGGCAATTGTTTATACTAGCAGCAAGAAACAAAGAAAGAGCAGGCAAAAGCATATAGGTACCTCAAAATTTACTTTGTAGAGAATTGAAAGCATACATGGGTACAAAGACTACAAATAAACACATTAGAATGATACTGAAATTAATTTTAGGACATACCAGTTCAAAGAAGCAAGTAGGGAGAAACAATAGCCTTATGAAAGCCAAAGTGCAGTCAAGAAGCAAGAGTATAAGTTTAGAAGAGAGTTGTGATTTATGTGTGCTTAATCGTGTGTGGAGGATTATTCAATCGTGTATTTATAGTGCAGAAAGGAAACGGAAATAGGTAAGAAAATAGTTTGAGAATCAATCACACAAGGTTTCCCTTTAATTAAGGGATTCTGATTTCAAACGGGCAAAGTAAATAAGGAAATAGGTCAACTAAACATTTTTCAAAGTAGTGCAAGAAGGTGTAAATACATAATACTCCCTCCCTTCCAATTTATGTGAACCTGTTTGACTGGGCACGTAGTTTAAGAAAAAATAAAGACTTTTGGAATTTGTCGTCCTAAACAAGTCCAAAGGGGGCCTAGAGTATTTGTGTGGTTATAAAAGCTTCTCATTAAGAGTAGAGTTGTAAGTTTAAGCTAAATTATTACCAAATTTAGAAAGGGTTAATTCTTTTTAGAACGGACCAAAAAGGAAATAGTTTCACATAAATTGGAACAGAGGGAGTAGTTATTTAAGGGAAGGGTTTTGACAGTACACGGTTGAGCAAACTAAGGAAAGGAAATCTGACAGTGCATGGTTAAGCAAATTAAGGAAAGGAAACCAATTGACAGCTAAGCAATCGTGAGTCAAAAATTTTGTATGAATGAACCAAGTCAGAAAAAGGTAAAGAGAGGCTTTACTTAAGAAGAATTAGTAACAATCAATTAATCCCAAAAAAAAAAGATTCTGACTCGAACATAAGTTGGAAAACATTTTTAAAGAAAGATTTTAACACACATATAAAGGGACTGTCATGCTAATCAGAAGAGTCTAGTATAGAAGAATTCAGAGTCATACACAAAAGGGTTCGAATTCAATACATAGATCCAAATCGAGTTTGAGAGTCTCCAGGGCTTAAATAGAACCCTAGTCCAAACACACAAATCCAAACTCGCCCAGAATCCACCAAATCCTAGGGTTTTTGATTTGAATCAGATGCAAAGAAGGAAAAAATGAGGAAACAGGCAAATCCAGTAGAAAGTTCAAAGTAAACAGAGTAAGGAAATTATGTCAAGACATGATGAGAGCAAAAGAAACAATAAAGGAAAACATGTTTAAGCGTGTATTCTAGAGGAAACTTAAAAAGGTAAAAATAATAAGAACACATAATGAATGCAGTAGGAAAATACAGTAGGAGAAGCATATCAAGTCATAGTGGAAGGCAAATAGCAGAACATCGTGAAGAGCATACAAACACATAGCGTAGAAACACAGTAGAAGAACATGCGTGATAAAAGGAAAACATAAGAACATCGTAGAGACAAACATACACAAAGAAAGGGAAAAGAAAAGTCTAGAAAAACACTTAAGCATTTTCGGAAACCCTAAATCGGAAAGAAGTGACTTTGAAAGTAAAATTTTTACAGAAAAGTTGGGGAAATCTTTTAAGAACTCAAAAATAGAGCATGAATACACATAGATATAAAGAAAATCGGAGAAAAACCTCGAACAGTTAGGGTTTCAAATGAACCTTAGAATGAGAAAGGCTTGAAAAAGGTCCGATCTAAGTCGGATAAGGCTGGAAACAGGCTCAGGAGGCTAAGATATGCCGTAGCTTTCCGGGGATGGCCAGAAACCTCAAGTCGGTAGAGGTCTGAGATGGCCAGAAACCTCAAGTCGGTGGAGGTCTGAGTGGAGACCTTTGTAGTCTAGCCTCAAACCTTCGAGTACCAGGCACACATAAGTGATAGGAGGTGAGTAGGAGGGTTCCATGGCCTGAGAAGCCATGGAAACCGGCGAGAATCGAAGGGATTAGGGTTAGTTTTGGTGGCAGCGACTAGGGTTTGCATAGAGAATAGGAGAGGAAGGGGATTCAAGGGCGGCGGGTTAGGGGAAGTGAATTAGGGTTGGGGGGTTTGGTAAATTAAAAAAGGAAAAGTGGGGTGTGAGTCGTTGATCTTTTAGATCAACGGCTGTGATTAAAAGAAATGCCTGGTCGGGTAATTTAAATGGGTTAGGGGTTGGGTTGGACTGATCCAGAATTGGGCCTGGAATGGGGTCAATTAAGGGGATTAATGTGGCTATAATTGAAATGCAGATGGGCTATATATTAAATAGCCAATTTTCGATTTTAAATTTAATTAAAATGGTTAAATTGATTTTTTAAAAAATTACAAGCACTGAACTAATTAATAATATATAAACGCTAATCTAAAAATATTAGGAATAATTTTATAATTGT
>MDKF010145879.1:0-32934 GCA_026770625.1 Nicotiana glauca
AATAATCATACTAATTAAAGTCTAAAAATTATTTAATAATTATTTTGTAGTAATTTTCAATTAAAACCATAAGATGCTATTTTTGATTTTTTCTTCCATTCGTTTTTCCAAAATGCATTAATATTAAAAATGTAAAAATTAAAAATCCTAATACATATGCATATTTTTGTATTTTTAATATGAGTTATGATGCAACCAATTAATACGAAGAATGCAACAAAATTCCTAAAATTGTAAAATTATTTTATTTGAAATTTTTGGAATAATTTGCTTAGGGTAAAAATCACGTGCTCACACACAGATCCTCGGATACTGAAATCCTTTACAAACCTCGCATTCATCCCCACATTAGCGGAGTCCACTCTCTGAAGCGACCCAAATTTTCAAATTACAACACATACCTTTCAATTACACATGAGATCTTCTAACAATATATATAAGAATCGCACCCCTTAAGAACACTCGGCAGGAGATAACCCACCTACTTCGCCTCAATTTTGTATTTCAGCACACCTTCTACCGTCATACATATAACACAACCATTTAGTCTTCCTGAGTCTGAACTCATACCGCCACACGTAATGTACTTCACTTCCCAACTAGGAGATACGAAAATTATCTTCACGCGCCCATAACTCGGGCCACACATCGAATCATAATAGGAATCGAACACTTAACAGTTCACCTACTATCCAGCAGACTTCTTCGTCACTACCGAGTCACACAAATACATCTTGTAGCACTAACATACTCATCACATGGATATCCAACAATCTTTCCGGCTAATAAGGACAACACTGACATACAAGTTCAAAACACTTGCTCACACGATCAACACCTCAGTGCTCAAGCCATAGGCAAGATCCGGCATCAAGTCCTCCAGAGTAGCCGAACATCAAACTAACGGGATCACATCTCGCCCCTTGATCGGGGAATCACAAGCCATCAAGGCACATACAATACTGAGAGCTCACGTGCGCATACAGACATGTGGAAGAAATTTCCAGAGTTATATCTCAAGCTGAATCAAGTACGCACGATAAGAATTCCAAGAAAGTGAAGTTTTCCTAAAGGTTCTGCAGCCTCTCGAGGATAAATACAGACGTCTCCGTACCGATCTGCGAGACTCTACTAACCGGCTCATGAGGCCTAGTAACCTAGGCTATGATACCAACTTGTCACGACCCCAATCCCGATCGTGATGGCGCCCAACATCATTGCTAGGCAAGCCCGACCAATTAACACTCATAACCCAATCACACATCCCATTTCCAATTTATAGCATTAAATTAACAGTTTAACAAGTCTATTAACCAATAATTTAGATAGATACAGTATGAATCACTGACATAGCCAACATCTCCCAAAGACCTGGGGTCATGAGTATAGAGCCTCTAATAACACAAAGTAATAAATTCTCAGTAATACTGATGTTCTAAAATGCGGAAATAATAAAGGGATAGGGGAGGAGTCGGGTCCTGCGAACGTCAGGTAGCTACCTCGACAACTCCTGATAAGCTCTGAAAATAGCAAATAACTCAACTATGCTCCCGAGACACCTGAATCTGCACACATGGTGCAGGGAGTAAAGTGAGTACTTCCAACTCAGTGGTAATAGACATATATAATGGTTGACAATAAGAAATCCCGAAATATAACAATGCAAAGCTATAACCAAAAATTCTACATATTTAACGATGGAACAACATCAGGGAATGACAGGTAACACAAATAGATATCGATGCATGAATGCAATGCAATTCACATGACCGCTGTGGCGTAAAACCCGATCCATTTGGGTACCCGAGCTTACTGTGGGGGTTCAGACTCCGGAGTGGCTCCTACAGCCCAAGCGCAATATCATCGTAGCATTTGCTGAGACGTGCAGCCCGATCCACACTCAGTCCAGATATATGCATGTAAGCCACACATGCACAGTCAAGTTTATCATTTTCAGTTCCACTTGTTAGGAATTATAGATTAAGTGTTTAAAACTTTAGGAATTTACTAATCATTTCGAGACAGTGTTTAACTCGGGACTGATATCATGAAAACATGCTCAGCATCATGGAAACAGTGATAATAATCCCTAAGGGATCCAAATAATCGGCACACTGACCAAATATGCTCATAGCAATCCAAGTAGGATGTTTACCAATCAATTTCTAATCAATACACATTATGAACATCACTCGGATGGACTAAGCCATAGTCCTCCAATCACAAACGACCCCGCACTCACCATAGAGTATGTGTCTCGCCTCAATATAGTGTTACAGTATGATATACCGGGGTTTCAAACCCTCAGGTCATCATCTATATCTATTACTCACCTCAAACCGGCCACAAGACTAGTCTGATATGCCTTTTCCTCTCAAATCCACCTCGTCGCATGTCGAATCTAGCCAAAACCACAACGAATACATTACAATAGGCTAAAGAAACATAACCCGATCAAAAGAACTCGAAAAATACCAAAAATCTCGAAGTTGGCAAAACCCGAGCCCTGGGCCCACTTCTCAAAAAATTATAAAATTTACATCACTGGATTCCTTGTCTTGCCATGAGTCTATACATATCAAATTTACTAAAATCGGAGTTCAATTGCCCTTTCAAAACCCAATTTTAAACTCACTTAAGTTCCAAGCTCTAACCTCCATTTTTACCCTCTAATTCCTCGAATTTCAGTGATTACTCCATGTTTTTACACCATAATAACATATTCCGAGTCTAATAATTCATACCTGATAAAACCCCTTGGAATTATCTTCAAAATCGCCCAAGGAACCGCCTAAGTCGAAGTCCAAAATATTTCTCTTCTCTTTCAAGTTCGTGAACACTGTTCACTTTAATTCCAGTCGATTTTCGCTCCTGTGGTTAAATTACCGCACCTGTGATCACCGCATCCGCGACCAAAGATCGCTTCTGCGATCTCACTTAACTTCCCAGGGACCGTTTCGGCGGTCTTAAACCGCTCCTGCGGTTTCCGCTTCTGCGGAATATGCCAAGACCTCAAAGGACCGCTTCTGCTACCTCCACGCCGCATCTGCGGAACCGCTTCTGTGGCTCCTTTTCCGTAGATGCAGAAATACCAGAAGCCATAAAAACCAGACCTGCAACATGTTTCAAAATTCCGGTTTAACCACCGAAAATCACACCGAGCCCCCCGGAGCCTCAACCAAAGGCACCAATACATCCTACAACCTTATTCAAACTTGTTCCAATCCTTAAAAGACATCAAACAACACTAAAACCATTAAATCACATCGAATTCAAGCCTAAGTTTCTTCAAAACTTCCGCAATACGCATTCGATCAAAACCCCGACCAAACGACGTCCGAATGACCTTAAAATTTGCAAGCATATCCAAAATCACCTAACGAAGCTACTGCAACTCTCGGAATTCCAATGCGACCCTCGGATCAAAATCTCACCTATCAACCAGAATTCGCCAAAATTCAAACTTCGCCAATTCAAGCCTAATTCTACACCGGACCTCTAAATTCAATTCCGATCGCACTCCTAAGTCAAAAATCATACCCCGAAGCTAACTGAATCTCCGGAACTCACATCCGAGCCCTCTAATTATATAGTCAGCTTCCGATTGACTTTTCCAAACAAGCTTCCTTCCAAGAGGCTAAGTTCCTCCTTTCCAACTAGAATCAATCCAATTCTACCCCATCAACTCAAATACTGATATTGAAACATAGAGCAACATAATATGGGGGAAACAGGGCAATAACTCACGTGACAATGGGCTGGGTCGTCACACGGGGGGTTCTAAAGGGGGTTGGGTTGTTGGGGAAAATATATACGTGGGTAGAGATTCAATGCTGACCGTTAGATCAATTAAGATCAACGGCCTGGATTAATTACTTAATAGAAATGACATTGTTTCTTTAAGTGGGAGACTGGTCGGTTTGTGAACGAGTTAGAGTCGGGTTTCAAGAATCTCACTGGACCGTTCGATCAAAAATGATTCAACGATTGAGATTGATCTACTTGAAATGTCGTCGTTTCATTGATGCTGCAGACAGACTGAACCGTTCGATCTAATGAGATCGATGGTTCAGATTAACTGTGACAAAAACGACGTCGTTTGGTTTGGTTGAAAAGCTTGACCGGATAGGGCGATGATTGGGCCTGGTCTGGGGTATTTTTATGCAAATTTGGCATGGATTGGGAAGTTAATTGATGATTCTGGCCCAGTTTGATTTTCTTTTAATTATTTCCTTCTTTTATTTTCTAATTATTTCCAAAATTAATACTAATATCTCCTAAATTAAATTATAAATCCTAATCAACTTAAAATACTACTTTGTTCCAATTAATAATTATCATACACAATTAAATACCAATTTTTTAAAAAGATAAATCACACAATTTGACTTTAAACTCTAAAAAATGCGAAATACATATTTTTATGATTTTCTTTTCATTTTTATAAAACATTTAATTGTTAACTAACTCAAAAATATCTATTAATTTGTAAAATACAATTACAACATCTTTTGTATTTTCTATTAATTTAAACACATAAACATGTACGGACACAGGCAAATGACGATATAAAATACTATGAAAATTCACAAAAATGCACACAATAAAATCGACAATTTTTGTTTTGACTTATTTTGGAGTAATTCATGTGGGGAAAAAATCACGTGCTCACAGCTGCCCCTCTTTGCCCGTAAATACGAAGAGTTTTCATGCAAAGACAAAGTGAGCGGATACGAGCGATTTTTTGCCCGTTTGAACACTCCGTGTGAAGCATTTTTTGAAAGACTTGACCGAACCTCTGCTTCAAAGGTTTCCTACATATCCTTGGCTAAAAAGGAATCAGTTCAATTTAGTTCGGGAAGTTTCGGTAGATGGGACTACCATGAGACTGTGGTTTTACTGTTACTGTTGTTGCTGCTGCCACTACTGCTTGCTGACCTCCTTATTACACCGTGCTAAACAGAAAATAAGAAACTAGACTAGCCTAAGAATTACGAAATCTTATCTAGCACTTAAACTTGCTCTTGTGTCTCTTGTTGCCTTGTTTGGACTGCTTGTTTCTTTCTTGTGAGCTCCGAATTATTTTCCTCTAAGCTTAAACTGCCTTCTCCTGACCATTGTTGCCTTTCTTTCAATTTCTAAACTTGAATTTACGCTGGGGATCTTGTTTTAATCATCCGCTAAACTGACTTCAACTTGAAATGTATTCCTCTGTTATACGGGCGGGCTCTCGACTTCAATCTTCAACTTGAAATGTATTTCTCTGTTATACGGGCGGGCTCCCGACTTCAATCTTCGACTTAAAATGTATTCCTCTGTTATACGGGTGGGCTCCCGACTTCTATATTCAACTTGAAATGTATTCCTCTGTTATACGGGCGGGCTCCCAACTTCGATCTTCAACTTGAAATGTATTCCTCTATTATACGGGCGGGCTCCCGACTTCAGTCTTCAACTTAAAATGTATTCCTCTGTTATACGGGTGGGTTCCCAACTTCAATCTTCAACTTGAAATGTATTCCTCTGTTATACGGGCGGGCTCCCGATTTCAACCTCAACTTAAAATGTATTCCTCTGTTATACGGGTGGGCTCCCGACTTCAATCTTCAACTCAAAATGTATTCCTCTGTTATACGGGCGGGCTCCCGACTTCAATATTCAACTCAAAATATATTCCTCTGTTATACGGGCGGGCTCCCGACTTCAATCTTCAACTAAAAATGTATTCCTCTGTTATATGGGCGAGCTCCTGATTTCAATCTTCAACTCAAAATGTATTCCTCTGTTATACAAGCGGGCTCCCGATTTCAACTTCAGCTTAAAATGTATTCCTCTGTTATACGGGCGGGCTCCCGGCTTCAATCTTCAACTTAAAATGTATTCCTCTGTTATACGGGCGGGCTCCTGACTTTAATCTCCAACTTGAAATGTATTCCTCTATTATACGGGCGGGTCCCGACTTCAATTTTCAACTTAAAATGTATTCCTCTGTTATACGGGCGGGCTCCCGACTTCAATCTTCAACTTAAAATGTATTCCTCTGTTATACGGGTGGGCTGCTGACTTCAATCTTCAACTTAAAATGTATTCCTCTGTTATACGGGCGGGCTACCGAATTTAATCTTCAACTTAAAAGGTATTCCTCTGTTATACGGGTGGGCTCCCGACTTCAATCTTCAACTGCATTCTATCGCTATTGTTCCTTCCTGCCTCCTGAACCATTTTCCTTCTATCTTGAATTATCTTTCTTCAGAACTGCTTCCCTCAATACTTGTGTTGTCTTCTGCAAACTGCTGGGGATAATACTGCTATGGGAATTATCTTCTTCATTAAGACTTGTTATTTTTCTTTTTTCAACCTCTGGGGATAACACTGGTTCAAAGACCACTTCCCTTAAAACTTGTGTCATCTTGCTTCTTCCAAGACTACTTCACTCAGAGCTTGTATTGTCCTCCTTCAAAATTGCTTTCTTCAAAACTTTGTCTCGTTTTCCATTAAAATTGGAATTACTTTCCTCGTTCCTCCGATGGGTACCCGATTTCAAGAAAATTTTCAAACATGAAAGAAAAATTTCTACCCCAGTTTGATAATCTTCCTTGTGGCATGTCTTTCCGCCACCAATAACATGTCCCTTACCTGCTTCAAATCAAAGAAAATTTTGTTAGTTTAAAACGTGGTGAGCCGTGCCATTTCTACCGAGTATGGTTTTTTCCTTTCCCTCTTTTCCATGATTCGCATTGTCTGACCATCTTGAAACTTGGACAATAATCTGCGGGGGATGCTCCTGCTTCTTGGCGATTGTTTATTCACCAATTTCTCGACTGTCGTTTTCCAATTTTACTCCAAATTCTCCCGAAATCTTAGACCAATCCATCATTTGGTCTTAAAAAGACATCTTTCTCGTCACCACCACACTATCAGCATTTGCTGGGGATGATATTCCTCCTGGTCTTACAACTACATCTTTCTTATTCCATTACACTTTTTTTCGGCCAGTCCTATCCAAATTTCACTTTGCACCATATTAGAAACTGGTAGTAGGCTCTGAAAATCCTTCTTAAAAACAAACTACCATTGAAAAATGTTTAAACAAAAGAAATGAAAAATGACGACTTCAAGAGATAGAAAAAGAAAAGTCTTTCTGAACAAGTGGGGAGAAGAAAAAGTAAAAGAACTCATCTGAATGGTATAACCGATCCTAATGATCATGTCGTGCATTCTGGATTAACCAACCCAGTCTATTTATATCAATCAGACTTTCTGATGGCCTTACTTTGCATTTCAAAAGGCCCCATAACCCAACTCTTTCGCCGAATTAACATCTTTGTTATGCTTGATGCCTCGACGAATCCTTTATGTCAACCTTATCTCGCTCGTCCCCTTTTTGACTTCTTGTCGCCTTATAGTGCCGTTCGAGTTGTTTTCATTAATAAGAATCTCTCATTTCTCTCAACTCCCATCGCCTTATGGTACCCGTGAATGTTTTCACCGATAAGACTCTCTCATTTTATTTCTCTCAACTTTCGTCGCCTTATGGTGCCTGTAAAGGTTTTCACCGATAAGACTCTCTCATTTTATTTTTCAGCTGGGGATTGGGGTGTTACCGATAAGACTCTCTATGCTGGGGGTTCTTTGACTATCAAATTCTTTTCAGCTTATGATCCTCTTACTGCTGGGAATTAGAGTGTTATTCCCAGCTTCCATTTGCCTGACTTGGCACTTCTCGGTTACTGATCGGGAGGTCTTTTTTGGACATCAATATGGGTTTTTTTTGGTGCGTGGCTAAAAGAAAAGGGTATTAAAAGTTCAAAATAATTTTGATGGGTAAAACATTACAACTTTTGGAATTAAATTTCTTTCCCAAAAATTATAAATACAACTTATGCCCCAGTTTGTCTTTCTTGGGGACCCTTTGATTTTTGCTACACTAGGACCGAGCCGTGAGGCGCCTACGTATCCTCTTCGAGGAATCAGGTCGAACGTAGTTCACACTTCTTCTTTTTTCTCGTGACTTTCTTTTGTTTTTGTTATTATTTCTTTTCTCTTTTTTTTCATTATTGATTCCAAAAGAATGGAATGAAAGAATAAATAAGGCTCAAAAGGGGAAACGAAGGTTAAAGTGTTTGGGTAGAAGAACAAATTGCCTCCGTCATTTCATTCTCCAATACAATGCCAAGTACAAACAAACAAGCAACAATTACAATCGAAAGAAATCATACATAATATCTCTTAACTGCGTCAGAATTGATATCCATGTCGATACATCTTCCTTCGACATCTGTCAAGCATAAAGCGCCATTGGATAGCACTCTGGTCACAATAAATGGTCCTTGCCAATTCGGGGCGAACTTTCCCTTTGCTTCGGCCTAATGTGGAAGGATCCGTTTCAACACTTGCTGCCCCTACTTCAAATTTCCTGGTACGTACCTCGCCATCCTCTTTTGATACAATTGGCCATGATATACTGCTGCCAATCTTTTTTCATCAATTAAGCTCAACTGCTCCAAGTGGGTTTTGACCCACTCATCATCATAACTATCAGCCTCAACCACAATTCGAAGAGATGGAATTTCAACTTCTACCGGTATCACTGCTTCAGTTCTGTATACCAACAGATAAGGGGTTGTACCTACTGAAGTACGAACAGTAGTTTGATAACCTAAAAATGCAAACGGTAACTTTTCATGCCATTGTCTGGACCCTTCTACCATTTTCCTTAATATCTTCTTTATATTCTTGTTGGCTGCCTCAACTACTCCATTTACCTTGAGGCGATACGGGGTGGAATTGCGGCGTGTAATCTTAAACTGTTGACACACTTCTTTTATCAAACTTCTGTTAAGATTAGCACCATTGTCCGTGATGATTACCTTTGGTATCCCAAATATACAGATGATATGGGAATGAACGAAATCCACCACTGCTTTCTTGGTTACCGACTTGAAAGTTTTAGCTTCAACCTACTTGGTGAAATAATCGATGGTTACCATAATGAACCTATGACCGTTGGAAGCTGTTGGCTCGATAGGTCCAATGACATCCATTCCCCTTGCAACAAAGGGCCAGGGTGCTGACATTGTGTGTAATTCTGTGGGCGGAGAATAAATCATATCTCCATGTATCTGGCATTGATGGCATTTACGCACAAAACAGATACAATCTCTCTCCATGGTGAGCCAATAATATCCTGCTCGAAGAATCTTCTTCGCCAATACATATCCACTCATATGTGGCCCACAGACTCCATAATGCACATTTTTCATGACTATCACAGCTTGATTGACGTCTACGCATCTTAGCAATCCCAAGTCCGATGTTCTTTTGTACAACACCCCTCCACTGAGGAAAAATCCATTCACCAACCGCCGAATGGCTCTCTTTTGATCTCATATGGCATGTTTCAAGTATATCCCCGTCCTGAGGTATTCATTGACATCATAGAACCATGGTTCACCATCAAGTTCTTCCTCTATGATGTTACAATAAGCATGTTGATCATGAACCTGAATGTGCAGAGGATCAACATGAATTTTATCTGGATGGTGTAACATTGACGATAAGGTGGCCAAAGTATCGGCCACTTCGTTATACACTCCTGGGATGTGCCTAAAATCCACTGATCGAAACCGTTGACATAGATCGTGCAAACATTGTCGATACGGTATGAGCTTCAAATCTCGTGTTTCCCATTCACCTTGAATTTGATGTACCAGGAGGTCCGAGTCACCCAAGACCAAAAAATCCTGGACGTCCATGTCCGCAGCTAATCGTAAGCCCAAAATGCATGCCTCATACTCAACCATGTTGTTGGTACAATAGAAACGCAGCTGAGCCGTAACAGGATAATGATGCCCTATTTCAGAAATAAGTACCGCTCCTATTCCAACTACCTTCGCATTTGCAGCTCCATCAAAGAAAATCTTCCATCATGGTTCCTCAGTCAACTCCAGCTCGTCGACATGAATCACTTCTTCATCAAGAAAATACGTCCTCAATGGCTCATATTCTTCATCGACTGTATTCTCGTCCAAGTGATCGGTCAATACTTGGGCTTTCATTGTCGTCCTCGTCATATAGACGATGTCGAATTCCGTGAGTAATATTTTCCACTTCGCCAATCTCCCTATGGGCATAGGCTTCTGGAAAAAATATACTTCAATGGGTCCAGACGAGATATGAGGTAAGTAGTATAAGATGACAAATAATGCTTCAACGTCTGTGCCACCCAAGTTAGGACGCAACATGTCTTCTCAAGTTGAGTGTACTTAATCTCATAAACTATAAACTTCTTGCTGAGATAATAGATGGCCTGCTCCTTCCTTCCTGTGATATCGTGTTGCCCCAGTACACAACCAAATGAATTCTCCAGGACCGTTAGATAGATAATCAACGGTCTTCCTGGCTCGGGTGGAACCAACACAGGTGGATTCGATAAGTACCCTTTTATCTAGTCAAATGCCTCTTGACATTCTTCCATCCATTCTATTGAGGCATCTTTCTTAAGTAACCGAAAAATGGGTTCACAAGTCGTGGTGAGTTGAGCGATAAACCTGCTGATATAATTTAACCCTCCCAACAAACTCATCACTTCGGTTTTGTTCTTTGGAGGTGGCAACTCCTGAATAGATTTGATCTTTGACGGGTTTAACTCAATGCCTCGCCTACTGACTATGAATTCCAACAACTTTCCAGATGGAACACCAAATGCATATTTAGCAGGGTTGAGCTTAATATCGTACCTTCGAAGTCTTTGGAAAAACTTCCTTAGGTCTCTTATGTGATCTGCCTGATGCTTGGATTTTATAATCACATCATCCATGTATACCTCAATCTCTTTGTATATCATATCATGAAACACAGTAGTCATTTCCCTCATGTATGTTGCTCCATCATTCTTCAAACCGAATGGCATTACCCGATAGCAATAAGTTCCCCACGGCGTAATGAAAGTCGTCTTCTCTGCATCTTTCTCATCCATCAGAATCTGATGATACCCAGCATAGCAGTCCACGAAAGACCCGATCTCACGTTTGGCACAATTATCGATCAATATATGGATGTTGGGTAACGGGAAATTATCCTTTGGGATTGCTTTGTTCAGATTGCGATAATCAACACATACCCTGATTTTTCCGTCTTTCTTCGGTACTGGCACCAAATTACCCAACCAACTAGGATATCGAGTAACCCGAATAATTTTGCATTCAACTGTTTGGTTACTTCTTCCTTAATCTTCACACTCATGCCGGTTTTGAACTTCCTTAATTTCTACTTGATGGGAGAGCATGCCGGATCAGTGGGCAATTTATGAACCACTAAATCGGTGCTCAAACCCGGCATGTCATTATATGACCATGCAAAAACGTCTTTGAACTCAATAAGTGCTTTGATTAATTTTTCCACGATGTTTGGTTCAATGTGGACGCTTATTTTAGTTTCCCGAATGTCATCCGCATCTCCCAAATTGATGGATTCCGTGTCATTTAAGTTGGGATTGTGTTTCTCTTCAAGTTGGCTTAATTCTCTGTTAATTTCTTCGAAGGCTTCATCCTTATCGTATTCCGACTCTTCATCATATTCTACCTCTTGCACTATTAGTTCAGAATCAGATTGATTTTTTAGACTAGGTTGAGGATCCGTCGTGCATGCCAAGTCATCAGGACCAATTTGAAGAGAACTGTTCAGAAAAAAGAAAAAAAGAAAATAAAATTAAAATAAAATAAGGAGTAAAGAAGAAACTTTCATTGATTGAAGTACGGGATAAAAAGGTTTCACACTTTTGATGAGTATAAAATAAAAGAAAACTGGATTACAACCCTGGAATAATCCAGCTAAACATGAAGGAAAATCAAGGCCTACTACCAAGACTCCCTTCGCATGGGCAGAGGAGTAGCCATCCAATTGTTGATCTTGGCCTTAGGCCCTACAAACTGCACATCCGCCTTGCTGGATCCTTCCCTAGCTTCTATCATGTTGACTTCGGCAAATAATCTTTTAAAACCTTCATCCAAATCTCTATTTATACCAATCAGTGGCCCTGTAACCTTGGACAACAATTGCTTTTTGATGCTCGGCCTGACAAAAGATCGGAACAGGCGTGGGATGGGCTTGGGAAGGACCCATGCCCTTTTCTTCATCTTCTTGGCCCATCGCACATCCGCTGCTGTAGGCTTGAGCCCCAGCCCAAAGGTATCCAGATTCTTGGTCAAAGAAACCAGTTGAACAATACCCTGAAGATCAGCCCTTAAACCTTTGTTAGGCACAAACCCGTTCTTCAGCATCTCCGAGGCTACCATGACAGTTGCAGCCAATATTCTGGGAAACGGGACGCTTCCACCCTCACGAACTTTGTCCATCGAGACTGTATCGAAAAGCTGGTAAACCCACAACCCCTTGTCATCATCAGTCTCTATTAAGGGTATGATGGCATCACTTACATCGCATGTATTGTCTTCCCCTTGCACTACGATATCTTGTCTATCCCACTCGAACTTGACCATGTGATGTAGTATAGAAGGCACTACTTTGGCAGCGTGAATCCACGGTCGCCCCAACAAAAGATTATACGACACTTCGACGTCTAACACTTGAAACTCCACAGTGAACTTGACTGGGCCAATTGTCAATTCAAGTATGATGTCACCCACCGTGTATGTACCACCACCATCAAACCCTCGAACGCAGATGTTGTTCTTATGAATTCGGTCATTATCAACCTTCAATTTGTTCAAGGTGGACAATGGACAAATATTGGCACTGGACCCATTATCAATCAGTACTCGAGTGACTACTGAATCTTCACACTTCACGGTCAAATGGAGAGCTTTATTATGCTTTGTACCTTCCACGAGCAATTCATCGTCAAAAAATGTCACCCGGTTTACCTCAAAAACCTTGTTTGCTATTTTCTCCAGATAGTTCACAGAGATCTTATTCGGCACATGGGCTTCATTTAGAATTTTCATCAATGCATGATAGTGCTCGTCTGAATGGATTAATAATGATAGCAATGAGATCTGTGCCGGGGTTTTCCTCAGTTGCTCCACAATGGAGTAATCTTGTGCCTTTATCTTCTTCAAAAACTCCTCCGCCTCCTTCTCCGTCACTAGCTTCTTTATCGCTGCTGGATTGACCCTTCTCAATTCTGCGGGAGCAAAACACCTTCCCAAACGAGTTAGACCTTGGGTTTCACACACTTCTTCCATAACCTCTTTCCCCTTATACATCACTGTCACTTGATTGTAGCTCCACGGCACAGCCTTTTCACTGGTTATTGGCAACTGCATTACTGGTTTGATGATAATTGGTTCTATATGAGCCCTTTTTACCACCACGGGTGTGCTTGACACCCCCTGAATCACTACCTTGACTGGCTCGGGTTTCTTTGCAATAATAGACGACCCTTTCCCCATCACCATAACTGGCTTGGTGTCTACACTTTTCAGCTGTACCACTGCCTTCTCTTTGGTTAGTTTTTCCTTGGGACTTGCTTCACTGGCCTGGATCATCATTACTATTTGTGAGGGCTTCTTAAACTCCCTTCCCTTGTGCACTAGTTCGATCATATGGGCCTCATAGTGCGCTGGCAACAAATTCTGATTAATGTTTGGTACCTCTAGCACCTGAACCTTGATCCTATTTGTGTCAATAAGATCTTGCACGACAGTTTTTAATTTCCAACATTTCTCAGTATCATATCCGGGTGCCCCTGAAGAATATTCACACCTTACTAACTGGTCCAGATTTTTAGGGAGGGGATGTGGCATTTTGGGCTCAACAGGATTCAACAGGCCTAACTGCCTCAATTTGTGGAAAAGAGTAGTATAGGATTCTCCCAGCAGAGTAAATGTTCACTTCTTCTGCATCCTCTCATTCCTGAAAGCTTGATTCCTACGGAAACCCGACCTTGGAGGATTTTTGTAGGCCCTTGGGGGTGGATATGTGTTTTATGGGGGATGGGTATGTATTTTGGGGAGCAGGAGCACACCATTGCTGGTGAACCGGAGGTTGGGTATATGTTTGGGCGTGATGGACGGAAAAATGTGGCTCTGGGTAGTAGGGTTGTAGAGGGTTATATGGGGTGTATGGGTAACTCGGGCGGTAGGGTCTGGGTTGGTAGTAGGGAGAAGGACCTCTAGATCTGGACCAAGTGCCTGCTTTGGCTGTTACGACTTCTTCTTTCTTTTTTTTTCCCGAGCACACCTCCCGTGCCTCTCTGGATAGCCTGAGTGGTGGCTTTGATTGCCGAGTAACTCATTATTTTATTAGACTTGAGTCCCTCTTCGATCATACCGCCCATTTTCACAACCTCATTGAACGATTTGCCAATCGCTGTCATCAAGTGACCAAAGTAAGTTGGCTCTAAAGCTTGCAGAAAGTAATCGACCATCTCTCCTTCCTTCATTAGGGGATCGACCCTTGCAGACTGTTCTCTCCAACGGAACCCGTACTCCCCGAAACTTTCTCCAGGTTTCTTCTCCAATTTTATCAATGACAAACGATCTGGAATGATTTGCATATTGTACTGGAAGTGACCGGCGAATGCTTGCGCCAAGTCATCCCAGGTGTACCATATCCCATGGTCTTGGCGTGTGTACCACGCCAATGCAGACCCGCTCAAACTCTGGCTGAAATATGCCATCAGCAACTTATCTCTTCCGCCTGCCCCTCTCATCTTACTGCAAAATCCTCGCAAATGTGCCACTGGATCACCATGCCCGTCATATAGATCGAACTTAAGCATGTTGAACCCAGCTGGTAGCTGAACATTTGGAAACAAACATAAATCCTTATATGCCACGCTGACCTGGCCACCTAGACCCTGCATATTTCGGAAAGATTGCTCTAGGCTCTTTACTTTTCGAACCATTTCTTCCTGCTCTAGATTCTTGTTCTATTTTTTGGGCTGAAGAGGGAACGGGTAAGGTACAGATGCTTTGAAGGTGGGTCCATGAGGATAATACTGATGATCCTGAGTTTGGACCACAGGCTCGCTGGAAGACCTGTGGAGTGTGGCCGGTGGAGGTGCCACAAAAACAGGGTTAATTGGTAGTGGAGGGTATGGGTTTGTTTTTGGCATTTGGGGTGTCTGGGAGGCGATTGTCTGGTGTTGTTGATATGTAGGATAGTTGAGTGATGAGTCCGAAACAAGCCGTTCCGGAGATTGGGCGGGTGTCAGGAGAAAAGTGGGGTTAGAAGGATATGGTGGTGCTGGTTGACCGATTGTCCAAGCTTGGTATATCTCGGCCATCTGCTGTTTCAATTTGTACACCTCATCTTTCATTGCTTGTACGTCTACCTCTTTTACCTCAATGTTTCCTTCTCTATTAGGGCTAGACATTATTACCGGTATGCGATCTGGTCTGATAGTGGTGGTGTGCCAGTACGCTCTAAGTATACTAACTGTTTGAAATTTCTGGGATAATAACAAACTTGTTAGTTTTTTAGAGTTTAACCAAATATGTTATTGCACGTTGAGATGCAATGTACATAGGCAGTTTAACCAATTCTATCATGTCTTTGCTTCGATTGTATGCATCATTTCGGCTTTTAACAGTTGTGGCCCTCTTTTATTTTTTTTTATTTTTTTTAGCGGTGGTCGAATATTATGTGGATTGCCTACATATCATGACCTCGCATGAATCAGACCGAGCGTAGTTCTGGCCTATAAAGATGTGACAAAATTTTGGGATTTTTATAACAAACTTCTTTGATTATAAACATGATTCAAAGCGTTCAAAATTCCCACAACAAACTCTAAACAAGAAAATACTTGACTCAAAACACACTCAAAACTTAACATCATGATTTTAAAACTAGACTCTTAAAAACCAAAAAAGGACATACTCAAAACATCATTCTAATGCCCCAAAATTTCCTAGGGTGCGCGAGGCATCGTTCGGCCTTGACGCGGACCTTTGTGCAAGATCCATTTGCAACCCTTTCAACTCCTCCATGATCCGACGGACATGAATCATTATCGCAGCAAAGAAGGTGGTACGGGTCATATCCTCACATGCTAGGCACTTCCTGGTGATGTAGTGCCCGATATCTTCAATTCTTTCCTTGATTCTGTCTCTTTCCCGAAACAAATGCTCTATTGTTGACTTCTTGCTCCCATCACTTGGTAATTGCGAAAGAGTTGATCTTCGAATTCGTGCATCTGTTCCTCCATCCACGCCATCAGGTCATAACAGCGCTTCCTATCCGCTTTAAAATCCCTGGCTTGCCTGAATACTCGTTCTTTGAGGGTGGATATTGTTTCTCTCAAGATAATGATGCTCTCCTCGTAATCCCTCTTCACATGCCACATACGATGTGCCCGCTCTTCTGTACCTCTGGCCTATCTGACTTGGATCCTTGCCAGTCTAACTTCAGACCTTTCTAAACCTTCTTGACATTCAATGATTTGACTTTTCAACTCATTTATCAATCCCTCGTCAGACCGACTTTTTGGTTGTCTGTCGGCATCCATTCTCATCTGTCGGATTTGGGTCTTCAAGGCCTCATTTTCTTGGGCTAACTTCTTTTTATCCCCTTTGTCGGTGGCGACTTACAAACTGCTTTCAAACCAGAGATCCTGGACCTGTTTTTCCATTGCTCCTATGCGGGCCTTGTATTCCCTTTCTTTTTCTAACCAACCCCATTGCTCCTGCGATGATTCAACAAACTCCTGGCGGTGTGGTCTTTTAGCTGGCCTTTCGTGATCAAGTTCTCTCCTATACCAAGCAAGATATTCTGGCGATGATTCGCCTTTGGCCCGATCCTGCACGTAAGTATTTGCTTTTAAGCATTGACATTCATTCCAGACCTGGTGGACTCTTGCTTTGGGAAACTTTCCTTCAGGGCTAATCTCAATTACTTGAGTGCTAAGATCTTCATCCCGCGGCACTATTTGGCATCTCCCGGGTTGTCTCAAGACACGATATAGAGCGTAAGGCTGAATGCTCTTAAGTCCCATCAAGAGAAGATGTGATCTAGCTGCTGACATATATATGACTTCATCCACAGATAACCACCCAAATGTCCACTCTATCTGGCTTGTGGTGACAGAACGTAGGTGTGCTACCCATTTTGTGACCCCTTATGGCAAACTAATCCCGTCAACCCTTGTAGAAAACTCTTCTATGCATGTCTTCTTTGACGACCCATAGCTCATAAATTGAGGCGATGACATAAGTGTTCAATCATCCACATTTGCAGAAGTATATTGCAACCCTTAAAGAAATCCCCTCCGGCTTTGCAAGCCGTAAGAGCGCGGAAGATGTCGGCTATTATCATGGGTGCCAAAGTGTTGTTATCCTGAGTGAGCAAAGTACTGACAACCTCAGCGACTTGTATATCAATTTTCCCATCTTTTCCAGGAAACACCAGAAGTCCCAGAAAGGCCACCATAAACGCAATACACCTATGCTCTTCCCATTTCAGGCGGTTTTCTTTGCTACAGATTTTGCTTTCTGGGTTGTTGAACCCTCTGATATGGCCATAGATGTCGTACACGAATGACATGGTACAAAATCCCTCTGCTAAGTCTGGGTTGTGAACCATTCTGCATATCTTCAGAGCGTCTAAGAACCTATGTATGGTTACGGTCCTTGGAGCAATCAAATACTATTTTCTCAAGGGAATTTTGGGACCCCCGATGTATCTCGTTATTTCTTCCAATGTTGGTGTAAGCTCAAAATCTGAGAAGTGAAATACATTGTGTGCCGGGTCCCAGAACGGAACCAATGCCTTTATGATATCCCCCATCAGATTGATCTTTAACAACCCAGTAAGGCCTCCTGAGTACAACTTGACCGTGTTTTGCCCTGATTTGCCTAGGTCATTCCACCACATATGTAATCCCAAATGGATCTTGTTTATTAGAGCTCCAGGTGAATTCTGATTCGTACTCATTCTGCACCTTTATTAAAGCGATTAAGGTTTTTCGAACACATCATTTGACTCAAAAGTAAAACTAATTTTCCCTTTTTTTCCAAAAGTGAAAGACTCGGTTTTCCGAACACAGCCTTTTAGCACTCCGGGATGAAGATTTTAAGGCCGTGTGGGTCAACCGGCAAAAATCTAAAAAAAATGACTAAAGGTGGCCGTTTAAGCAAAGTCAGCCTTCCGGCGTCCCTTTGGGAAACATTAGGCTATATTCGACAAGAGCGGCATCACCCGACTTACTTATGGTGCAATTTAAAATTTGACATACATTTTTTTTTGCTATTTTGCAAAAAGGAGAAGTTGGACCCGACGAGGGTTGCCTACGTATCTCATATCCGGTGAGAATCAAACATGCGTAGTTAGGGCGAAGAAAATAAACTGAATTCTAAAAACGAGATTCTTTTTTTTTGTCATCCAAATAAGTCAAACTAAAAACATTTCCCTTTCTTTCTTTTTTTTCAAAAATTCGGCAGCGTTTCGACATTACTTGGGCATTAGTTTGTTTTTCTAAAAATATGTAGTTATCTCTCTACGATGTTATTTTTCTCTTTTTCTCTTTTCACAAATTTCCAAAACCCCCAATTTTTGGAAGCCGGTCAGCATGCAAGTTTGAAGCAAATAAATGCGTAAAACAAACAGGATGCATCAGGATGGTCTTTTTTTTATCTCAGTTTACCTGTCCTAGACGGACCCAACCCCTATGTTGAGCCCCCTAAGTCAAATGCAACATGATGCAAATAAGCGTTCCTACGAGGGATCTAGCATGAAGTCAAGTTATTCTAGGTTCAAAACCTAGGTATGTGTTCTAAACAGTATACCCGAGCGGACAACTCGAGTCGAGGAGGGGGCTACGTAGCGGGGACCCGCGAGATCGTCCGGCTTTGTAACTTATCCGACCTCTTTCTTATTTCAGGGTGTAACACTAACAGAATAGGGAGTCTCAACCAGTAAGCACATCCCCGTAGGTGAGAAGATAAGGGTTTCAGCACAGTTTATATATATAGTTCAAATAATATCAAAGCGGTAAAAGCAATTTTTGCACATTAGTTCCATACATGTCATAAAAATCAAATAATATACAAACCAAATACAACAAATATTCCAAGGTCAAATTCTTGAACCCTAAACCAAAGTTCTGGGTTATTTTTCCCCAGTGGAGTCGCCAGAGCTGTCACACGTCCTTTTTCCTCTACTGCACCCGTGAAGGGGTATAATAAAGGGAGTTTTTCCAATTAAAGGACAATCGAAACGGGATTTATTATTAAGAGTTGGAGTCGCCACTTGAGAGATTTATGGTTTCCCAAGTCACCGGTTTGAATCCCGATTCGAGAAAAAAATTGACTCCATATTACAGTCTACGAATCGAAAATTCGGATAAGTAATTCTGTTAACCCGGGAGAAGGTGTTAGGCATTCCCGAATTCCGTGGTTCTAACACGGTCACTTAACTGTTATATTCGGCTTAATTATCTGATTTTATTACATGTTCAAACCTATGTGCATTTTTACCTTTTAACTGCTTTTGATCATTATTATTTTATAAGTATTACAACGTCGTGAAAATACATCTCAAACCACGTCACATCAATGTACCCGTAGTTATTGACATATTTCGACTCCGTTGAGATTTTGGATTTGGGTCACATAAATGTGCATCCGAATTTGAGAAGGTAAAATTATTAAATAACGTGCCTAAAACAACTACGCATTATTAACTTGTGGGAAGCCAGGGAAATTTTCTAAATGACTTACCCGAATTTCTAGAGATTTAATCACATTTTTATTAAAAAAAGATCCATGCAATTGTCATTTTTTATTCGACATGGTGTACATCGATTATAATTTTAGGAAAAAACTCAAGCTAAGCATTAGAGAGCCATAACTATTTATATCGTGCCTGCTTTGATGAAACAATTTAATAAAAGGTTTTAAAAAAAATTAAGGCCATTTCTACTTATGATTAAACCAGTGTGTGTTCGAAGTCCTCTGGATACACGGTTTAGCAAATCGTGCTGGTACGAAATCAGGCCCAGTAAGGTAAGTTTCAAATTAGCATAACTTCCAAAAATTCCAGGCCCAAATCGTTTATGAACCCCGAAGTAAAAGGGAATTATTGCATAAATGTGGAGTACTACGCTGTTTTAAGTCGTAGACTAGCTCTTCCAGACTTCACTTTCAATATTTAGTTAATGGGCAAATTAAGGTGATTAGTACATTCAAACCGAAGGAGATGAAAGCTTATGGGATGCATATTTCAAAATTCCAATTCTATGATTTTAAAAAAAAAACTAAAACTGCTGAAATTAAATACTGAAGTATAGAACCATTTCAAAACATTTATTAGGCCCAAAATTAATTTTGGCGTGAGCACACACACTGATTCAAAAATCAGTTTCAAGTTCACACTATGCTCCAATTTTAACAGTTAAACTAACATGATATCAATCCTTAAAATACCAAAATTAAACTATACTATGGCTAATGCAACTAAATGGGTATTCACAAGTCCAACAATCAAATTATTACAACTATTAGAAGGTCCAGATCAGTTCACTCTTTATTTTTAATGGAAGCTAAATACCATACTTGAATTGACATGCTTGTGAATAAATTACAGATATGCGAATATTCTAGGATACCAAATCACAATGAAACGACATGAGGAAGATAAATAGGAGAAAATGTTTTGCAATTCTTTATTTTTCTCACACTTGATCATATATTTTGATTTAACCTTCATATACCATTTTGAAGCCAAGGAAATACCCGGAATATGAAAACAGAACAAGAGAAATGGGAGGTTAGCTAGGCAACAACACAGTTATAGATGAAGTTTCAAGTGAAATCCCAACAAATCCGATACAAAACTCAAGAGTAAGGTGCAGCAACCCCAAAATAGAGTTCAATCGACCAAAAGACACACCTGGACTTAAACCAGCCTTTGATGAACCAATTCAAATGGACTCAACAGTAATTAACCAGCACATACAACCAATAAAATCAGCTTCACACAAACATTGATGTGCAACGAATTAGTTATATGAGCCCAGCAAAATTTAAGATGATTTCTCAGTGCAAACTCAAACCATTTTTATGATTAGAGGTGAAATTTTTTGTTTCTAGGAATTTAAGAAGAAGTTTAGAATTACTCCAGCTCTATTGAAACATTAAAACCTGTATTCCTCTCTATCAATTCTTAAATCTCATACTCTGTTCTCTATCAATTTTCAATGTTTTTGCCCTTTCAATTCTATTCCTTTATATCTTTTTCCTCTCCTTTCTATCAGAACCCTCTTCTAATATGTATGTTTTTATATTTTCAGCCTATTAATAGGCATCCAACTAGTGCTATATCCATTACAAATTCACCACCAGATTATCCCTTTATTTCTTTAATCAACCACTACCTTAGTGCCTTTACATTTAATAACTGGTGCATATTTTAGCTATTAGAATCAACACTAGTGTAGTATCCACTTAGAAATGTCTCCATTTAGTTGTCTTTTAACTTTTTCAATCCACTAACTCAGTGCTTATAAACTATTATATCTCATTGTTCCCCCTAAACTTATTAGCAGATTTTAACTATTTCTAATCCCCTGCTAATTACCCCTCAAAGCCATGTAAATTAACCCCCTTAAACCTAGGCAGAACCTGGGTCAAATTGACCGAATAAACCAAAGACAGAACCTGAGTCCAATTGACCCAAGTTCACGGGTCAAATGAACCCAGTTCAAATCATTTCTAGGTTGTTCATCGTTTGAACAATTAAAACTACAAAATACTAACATGTTGATTTCAAGATAAAACCTCATTAAACACAAGTTAACTGATTTGAATCAATTCTAAAAATGAAGAAAAACTAACAATCTAATGATTCAGATGGTGGACACGAACATTAATGATTAATACATAAGTCGATTTATCAAATCTAAAAACCAGAACTAAAAACATATAGAAACGAGTAATCTTGAAAAGGAAAACTAAAATCGACTGAAATAAATACGAATAGCTAAACTAAAATGAAGAAACTGTGTTCAACCTCTATCAAGAAATGTACCAAATCAAACACATGTAGAAGAAAAGAAGAAGAAGAAGAGATGTAACTAAAAACCGCAACATAAATCAGCAAAGAGAACTCACCAGTCAGTAGTGATGGAAGGGATTTCTTCAATTTTTTGACCGGAATAGCCCTTAATCATGTGTTTTCTTGTGAAAACACACGAATAAAGGCTATTTCGGTCTAAAATCTTTGATAAGTGAGGATTTGGATTTTTTTGGGAATTTTAGGGTTTGGTTCTCTGATTCGAGATTCGAATCATTTGAAGGGGATTCGATGGATAGTGATGATGGATTAGGGGCGAGGGGGATGAGGTGGGTGCAGGGTGTGATTTTGGAGGTGTTTTGAGGTGGAGCCGCCACCAAGGAATCTTGTGGCGGCGCTAGGGTTCTTTGATTCAAAATGTTATTCGACGAGTTCGGATGATATTCGAGGGAAGGGGGGTTTGGATTTAGGATGATGAGGCTGAGGGGAGTTTGGGATGTAGTTTTGGTAGGGTTTGGTGACTGACTGCCGCCGTGGGCGATTTCCAGTGGGCGGTCAACGGCGGAGCAAGGATTGGTCTCTGAAGACCTTGAGAGGGACGGAAGAGGGGGGAGGGGAGGTTTCTAAGGGGGGTTTGGTTATTGGGGAAAATATATACGTGGGTGGAGATTTAATCCAGACCATTAGATCAATTAAAATCAATGGCCTGGATTAATTACTTAATGGAAATGACATCGTTTCTTTAAGTGGGAGACTGGGTCGGTTTGTGAACGGGTTAGAGTCGGGTTTCAAGAATCTCACTGGACCGTTCGATCAAAAATGATTCATCGATTGAGATTGATCTACCTGAAACGTCGTCGTTTCATTGACGCTGGAGACGGACTGAACCGTTCGATCTAATGAGATCGACGGTTTAGATCAAGTGTGACAAAAACGACATCGTTTGGTTTGATCGAAAAGCTTGACCGGATGGGGCATTGATTGGGCCTGGGTTGGGGTATTTTTGTGCAAATTTGGCCTGGATTGGGAAGTTAATTCCTGATTTTGGCCCAATTTGATTTTCTTTTAATTATTTTCTATTTATTTCCAAAATTACTACTAATATCTCCTAAATTAAATTATAAATTCTAATCAACTTAAAATACTACTTTGTTCCAATTAATAATTATCGTACACAATTAAATACCAATTTTTAAAAAGAGAAATCACAAAATTTGACTTTAAACTCTAAAAAATGCGAAATACATATTTTTATAATTTTCTTTTCATTTTTCTAAAACATTTAGTTATTAACTAACTCAAAAATATCAATTAACTTGTAAAATACAATTACAACATATTTTGTATTTTCTATTAATTTAAACACATAAACATGCACGGACACAGGCAAATGACGACATAAAATACTATGAAAATTCACAAAAATGCATATAATAAAATCGACAATTTTTTTTTATTTTTTTGGAAGTAATTCGTATGGGGAAAACATCACGTGCTCACAATGATTCCTTCATTCCTCTCATTTGTGTCACCAGATTCGATTTGGACAGCCTGAGCTGCAACTTTGAGAGCTGCTTGACTTATAATTCTGCCTGTCTTAAGACCGTTCTCTACCATTTCTCCCATTTTGATCACTTCCAAGAAGGATTTACCAACTGCGGACATCATGTTTTGAAAGTAATCCGGCTCTTGAGCCTGAAGGAAGACAGTAATTAACTCGTGTTCATCCATGGGTGGCTTAGCTCGAGCTGCTTGCTCTCTTTATTTAATGGCATATTCCCTAAAACTTTCACTTGGTTTCTTCTTCATGTTTGAAAGGGAAATGCGGTCTGGGGCAGTGTCGATGTTGTATTGGAACTGTTTGACAAAGACATGTGCCATGTCATTCCAGACGTACCAGCGAGATGTGTCTTGACCCAAAAATCATTCAGATGCTACTCCAATAAGGCTTTCCTCAAAATAAGCTACTAGCAATTCTTCATTTCTTCCCACACCTCTTAGTTGATTGCAATACCTTTTCAAGTGGTCCATAGGGTTTCCATGTCCATCGTATTTTTCAAATTTGGGAATCTTGAAACCAGGCGGCAAGTGGATATCGGGGAACATACATAGATCTCTGAAGGCAACACTCTTTTGACCTGCCAACCCTTGCATGTTTTTCAACCGTTGTTCTAATATTTCCACTCTTTGGGTTATTTCCTCCTGTATCATCTTTCGGGCAGGCTTCTCAATGCTTGCCGGAGGATCAAACGAATGTGAGTGGTGCTCTTGTTGTGTAGCAAATTGTGACTTGTGATGGGGCTCTCCTAGACCATTAGCCCATGCTTGACATGTTTCAGTCAATTTCTGTTTCGGTACTCTATTTTCCTCAATCACGATAGACTCTAGCTGAACCCTCTGACCCTGAGTCTTTTGAGCACTTGTAACAGCTTCGATGCCAGTTATCATTTTTTCTCGGATCTTGTGTTGTCCGCTTGCCACAAACCGACCACCTCAACTTTCTTCACAATTCAAAACATGTTAGAATGGACTCAGTCAGTCCTTATTATTATCAACATTTTTCACTTTTTTTTTATATATAATTGTGGTCGAATCTTATGGAGATTTCCTACGTATCATGACCCCGCATGAATCAGACCGTGCGTAGTTCTGGCATAAGTGCCAAATGACTAATTAAAAAAATTGGATTTTTTTTCAAGTTTTCCGTAAAAGTAAAATGTGTTCATTACGACACATTACAATATTAACAGACTCCGAAAGATTCTAACTTCAAAATGGAAATACAGCCTAAAAATAGACTAACAGACAATCATCACTGTTTTCTCAAAAATTTCATAAAATATCCGGTCTTGTCAAAACGACCTTTCAGCACTTCGAAGAGGATTTAAAGATTGTGTTTGCTAATCGGTCAAAATTTTGAGAAATGACCAAAGGCAGTTGTTCTTGCAAAAAGGGCCTTCCGGCGTCCTTTTGGGGACATTCGACTATTTTAGACAAGAATGTCATCACCTTACTTATGAAAAAATAAACATTTATTTACCCCAAAAAAATTTTCTTTTAATAATTAATTTTTTTTTCAAATAATTTTTCCAAATAGTTGAACCCGATATGAGTTGCCTACGTATCCCACATCTATTGAGAATCAAACTTACGTAGTTCTTCCAAAGAAAATAACAAGTTTTGAAAACAAGACTCTTTTCTTTTGTTTTTTCAAATAAATCAAACTAAAAAAACAATTCCCTTTTTTCATTTTCTCAAAATTTTCGCAGAGTTTCGACGCTATTTGGACATTGGGGTTTTTCTAAAAAAATAGGTAATTATCTCTCTACACTGCTATATTTTTTTTTCAAATTTTCCCAATATTCAAAAAACCGATCAGCATGCAAGTCCGAAGCAAAAAAAATGCACAAGCAGTAGGTAGGATGCATCAGGATGGTCTTTTTCATTTTAGGTACCCCTGTCCTAGACTGACCCAACCTCTGTGTTGAGTCTCCAAAGACAAAATGCACATGATGCAAACAAACATTCCTACTGGGGATCCGGCATGAAGTTTTGTTATAATAGGTTTAAAACATGGGTGTTTGTTCTAGACCTGGCTTACCCGAGCGGACAACTCGAGCCGAGGATGGGAGCTGTGTACCGGTAACCAAAAGGCCATCCGGTTTTGCAACTCCTCCGAATCCTCGTTCTATTTTGGGACATGCCACTAACAGAAAGAAGTCACGACTAGCGTGCACTCCTCAGGATAGAGAAGAGAAGGGTTTCGTAACAGTTCAAATAATATCAAAGCAGTAAAAGCATCATTTTGCACATTAAGCCCAACATGTAAAAATATCACATAATAAACAAAGCCAAATACAACAATTATTCCAAGCTTGAATTCTTGAACCCTGAACCAAAGTTCTGGGTTCTTATCCCCAGCAGAATCGCCAGAGCTGTCACACCTTCTTTTTACCTACCCGCAAGGGCATAAGAGAGTTTTTTCAATTAAAGGACAATTGAAACAGGATTTATTTATTTAACTCAGAGTCATCACTTGGGAGATTTATGGTGTCCCAAGTCACCGGTTAGAATCCCGAATCGAGGAAAAGAATGACTCTGTTTAACAGTCCGCGAACCAGAAATCCGAGTAAGGAATTCTGTTAACCCGAGAGAAGGTGTTAGGCATTCCCGAGTTCCATTGCTCTAGCACGGTCGCTCAACTATTATATTTAGCATTAAATTATCTGATTTTATACAATTATGAACCTATGTGCAAATTTTAACTCTTAGCCGCTTTTATTATTATTATTTTAATGAGAATTGTAACGTCATGAAAACGTGTCTCGAACCACGTCACATAAATGCACCCACAATTTTTGACACATTTTTCAACTTCATTGAGATTGGGATTTGGGTCACATAAATGTCCACCCGAGTTTAAGAATGTAATTTTATTAAAACCGCGCCTAAAGTGATTAACGCATTATTATCTTTGGGGAGGGCCATGAAATTAGCTAAACGACCCGCTTCAAAATCTAAATATTTTTAGTATAAACATTTTTCGAGGGCCCCGCAATTTATTTGTTTTGTTTAGCGAGGCTCATCTCATTTTATTATTAAAAGGCCGATCCTAAAGTGACTATAATTTTTCTAATTATTTTGTCTCTTAAAAAACTAGAAAAAGTCCAAAGTAACTTGTTGTTGGACTAAGGTAAACCAGGCATTGGCCCAGGTCTAAACGTGAAGGAAGATAACACTGGAAATGGGCTCGCGTATCAAATAATTTGAGGCCAAATGCTGGAGAACACGACTCAAGGCCGAGTCTTAACCAGCGGCACAAAATAGCACCTAAAGGCAAATTCGAACGGCCCAACTAGTTCCAAAACGTATCAACTAGTTTGTGTGCAATCTTCCTAAATGTTACTAAAGGTGAACTCAAATTGACAAACAACAGTAGTAACTGCTCAACGGCAGGATATTAATTCAAATTATCAAGACGAAACTAACATTCAACATTCAGGATTCTAGAAATGAACTTCTGTGAATATGAGCAAAGCTTGGAGACTGATTCTTGATTCACTTTTAATTGTTAACACATGAAGATCGTAGACCTTGAATTCATTTCCTACTCTATCTATTCTTCTAACTTCAATAGTTAAACTATACGAGACCAAAATCAAACTAACTAGGACCCGTGAATAATATTCACTTTAATCAGTCCAAAAATCAAGTTGAGTACACAGGGAGGCCTACTGAAATTATGCATTATATTATCATCACGAGTTGAACCAAACTAAATTGCTAAACAATACATCTAATTTATCTAATAGCATACTAGATAACAGTCCAGTCCAGATTTTATTACAGAAATTAATAAGAGACCAAAAGGTAAATTAGCAGAAAGGCAGTGCAGTTATACTCCTATTAATCCATTATATGCTAAAGAGTTCTACCCAATATCCAGTTAAAAGATACAAGGTATTTCAACAGGAAAACTTGACAGCATTTCATTTAATCTCAAGTGATCTGGAAATACAAGATGTGTACCTGAAATCGTAACACAAAATGAAGAGAAAGGAGAAGTCAGTTGAGGCAGTAAAAACAGGCAACAACAGTTCGAATTCAAACAAAAAAAATTACACCAAGCTTCAGCCTAGAAATGGATCAGGAACCCAAAAATGCTTTAAATCCAACAGGTCAAACAGATCAAGCCAAAACAAGCTTAACTAAGCCCAAATGACCTTAGAAATGAAATTAGAAACACACTACTGCAACACGACCCCCAATCTGATCTCAAAATGTCTTGCCTTAAACCGAAAGCTACTTGAAAACAAACCAGGAACAACTCTGAACTTTAAATCAAATGACCAAAATGATCTCCAAAACTGACTCTCAAAAATCATAAAATGATGTTAAAGAAACTAGATGCTTTCAAGGCTCTCAAAATACTCTCTAAGAAGTGATTAAACTCTCTCTAACTGATTAGAAAACTGAAATCTTCCAATTCTCTCTGTCTCTCTGTGTGTTTCAGATTGAAACTAAAAATGCCCTCAAAGCTCTCAGAAATGTTGTTTTATACTCCCAATTTCATGTCTTCTCTCTATCTCTCTAAAACTGATCCAAAAGAGAAGACCCCTTACTCTGTCCAATATGCCTCTCATTTATACCAAATAACAGACCCTTTTTCTAGCCTGTTTTAACACTTAGATCATTAAGAAATGTATTTCCTCCATCATATTCCCTGACAGCCACTACTAAGTGTCTGATTTCATTATTTAATTCAAAGGTGTATGGGCAGCCTGAATTTTAAACTCATGTTCACCCTGACACAGTACTGTCATGCTATTTTAAACAATAATCTTTAAAAATACCCATTCTGTTAGTTAATCCTAGCCTCACCCTGGGTTAGCTTTGGCCAAAGGCCAAGCTAAGTTCAGGTTTTCAGATACTGGAAACAACATATTGACTCTTTTTAACCCACTTAAACCAACAAACATATTCAGAAATAGACCAAGCAATTCATCATGACAATTAGGAACTATAAGAGACTCGATTGATCTCAAACAAAATCCAATTAGCTATAAGAAACAGACTAATGGACGAAACAATATAATCGATTCGACAGTTTATAATATATGCTAATCAATGACAACAAAAACGATAATGAAAAATGGACCAGGAAAAGGGTCCGAAAGAGAAGAAAGAACTAATTGATAAAATGACGAATGATAAAGGAAATTAATCAGAAAAAATAAACAACAACAAAAGAAGAGAAAATAAAGAGAAATACCTCAGAGTTCAAATCCTGTTCACATCCGTTTTAGTAGAAACTTCAATTTGATTTTTTTTGAAGCCAAAATGGACATTAATCGAGTGTTCTCGACTAAGAACACACGACTAAGGTCGATTATGACCTCAATTTTTCCATTACGGATCGATTCCAGGCTTAGGTTATTTTAGGGTTCGTCCAGTGGATTTCAAATTTGGAGGAATCCAGCTTGATTCGAGTGAAATAGGGTTGGATTAGGGATGAAGAGGTCAAGGGGATTACTGGGTGCTAGTTTGGGACGGATTGGATAGGTTTAGGGTTCGAGGATCAGGTTGCACGCCGCAACGGAGATATCTGTTGAGGATCGGGTTGCGCGCCGCAATGGAGTATGGACGGAGTGTATTGCTTTTCATGTGTAGAGACTTGCTATGTTTTCCTTATCAGTTATTATTGTTCAGATTCATTTCTTTACCGTTGATTTCTATATTTAGACTGCAGTACCCCACAACATGCTTCCCCCTCCCTTTAAACTGTTAATATTAGTGTATTTTCCTGTTATTGCGCATATGTCTGTACAAGTGATTTGTTGTAGGTCCTGTCTAGCCTCGTCACTACCTCGCCAGGGTTAGGCCAGGCACTTACCAGCATACGGGGTCAGTTGTGCTGATGCTACACTCTGTGCATTTCTTTTGCACAGATCAGGACGCAGCTTTCGGACCGCAGCAGTACTAGATCGGGAATAGACCTTCAGTCTAGGGACTCTTGAGGTAGCCTTGCTGACGTCCGCAGGCCCGGAGTCTCTTCTACCTTTATTCAGTTTGTTAACTCTTGTATCGAAACAGACTGTTATGATTTCTTTCAGACGGTTGTATTTAGTAAATCTTAGAAGTTCGTGAGCTAGTGACACCAGGTTCTGGGTAGAGATATGTTTCGAACTTTCGCATTTTGGGTTTCATTTTTATGAAGTTTAAAGTCTTCCGCACTTGTTTAATTGAGTTCCGTTTATTTATATTGTTGAGATTTATCAGAGAATGTTTAAAGTTTGGCTGGCCTAGCTCCGTTAGTAGGCGCCATCAAGACTCCCGATGGTGGGAAATCCGGGTCGTGACAAGTTGGTATCAGAGCTCTAGGTTGCATAGGTCCCGCTACTCATGGACAAACTAGGTAGAGTCTAAGGGATCAGTACGGAGACGTCTGTATTTATCCCCCAGAGGCTACAGAGTTAGGAACAAAAAAATTTCACTTTGTTCTTTCTTGTCGTGCGATTCTGTTTCTCAATTACTAATTGTCCTTCTACTCTGTTCTTTCGCAGATGGCGAGAACACGTGCTGCTTCTTCTACCATACAGCAGCCCGAGCCCCCAGCAGCAGCTCCTACAAGGGGCAGAGGCCGAGGCCGTGCTAGAGGCCAAGGTAGGGGCAGAGCTCAGCCCCAGGCAGCAGATCCAGAGGTGGAGCCTCATATTGACTATGAGGAGGAGGCTCCAACCCCAGCAGCTCTGGTGGGCCCAGCTCTGATCCTAGGAGGGGTCATGTTCACCCCAGATCTTCAGGATGCTCTAGTCAGATTGGCAGGCTTTATGGATAGTGTCACTAGAGCGGGTTTGCTGCTAGTAGCACCAGCCACTTCTCAGGCTGGAGGAGCAGTTCAGACTCCTACTATGCGTACTCCGGAGCAGGTAACTCCCCAGACTCATGTCCCAGTGGTTCCGCCAGCAGTGGCAGCTCAGACAGGTATTACAGCTCAGGCCAACGATGGAGCGGCTATGTCTTTAGATGCTTTGTGGAGACTTGATCGGTTCTCCAAGCTTTTCATCACCACTTTCAGCGGTGCTTCATCAGAGGATTTGCAGGATTTTCTATTCAGTTGTCATGAGATTCTCAGGACCATGGGTATAGTGGAGACCAACGGGGTCGATTTTTGCACCTTCCGGCTTGCAGGGTCTGCCAAGACTTGGTGGAGAGATTTTTGCCTATCTAGACCAGCAGGGTCTCCAGCTTTGACATGGCATCAGTTTGCGGAGCTATTCTTGCAGAGGTTTCTCCCCGTAACTCAGCGGGAGGCACTTCGCCGGCAGTTTGAGCGCCTCCAGCAGGGCTCTATAACAGTTACGTAGTATGAGGCTAGATTTATTGACTTGGCACGCCATGCAATTGTGATACTCGCCACAGAGCGAGAGAGGATTCGAAGGTTTATTGATGGATTGATTCAGTTGATCCGTCTCCAGATGGCCATGGGAGTTACTAGTGATATTTCCTTTCAAGACAATGCGGCCCACATAGTTGAGATAGCCCTCTCACGAGGGGGTGGTCAGATGTCGGATAAGAGGCCTTGTCATTCTGGTAGGTTCAGTGGTACCTCATCTGGAGGTAGGGATTCCTATGGTAGAGATCATTTACCGAGGCCCTTTCAGTCAGCACTTCAGGTTTCTCATGGTACTCTAGGCATCGGTGGTTCCCAGCAGTATCATTCAGATCAGCAGCCTATCAGTGCACCCCCACTTCAGAGCTTTTGAGGAGGTCATTCAGGGTGATAGGTTCAGTCCTAGTTTTCTCAGTTGCCGCATTTAGCGGGGTGTTATGAGTGTAGAGATCTCAGTCACATTAGGAGATATTGCCCGTGGTTGAGAGGTGCTCGCAGCAGGTTCCTCATCCCATGATTCAGGCAGCAAGTGATCCACCGGTCACCCAGCCAGCTAGAGGCGGAGGTATAGGCCATAGAGGTGGAGGTAGAGAACATAGAGGTGGAGCTCAGACCGGTAGAGGTAGAGGTCAGCCAGTAGTTGATCATCCTAGAGATGTGGCTCCGGGAGGTGAGGCACAACCCCGTTGTTATGCTTTGCTTGCCAGGCCAGAGGCAGAGTCTTCCGATGTTGTTGTTACAGGTACTATTCTGGTTTGTGATAGGGATGCTTCAGTGCTATTTGACCCTTGACCTATGTATTCATATGTGTCGTCCTATTTTTCACCCTACTTGGCTATGCCTAGTGATGCTTTGGGTATTCCTGTATATGTATCTATACCAGTGGGTGATTCTATAGTGGTCGACCGAGTCCATCGTTCCTGTGTAGTAGTATTTGAGGGTCTTGAGACCCGTGTTGATCTATTGCTTCTAGACATAGTGGTCTTTGATGTTATATTGGGGATGAATTGGTTGTCCCCATATCATCCGATCCTGGATTGTCACGCCAAGATCGTGACCTTGGCTTTACCGGATTTGCCCTGATTGGAGTGGAGAGGAACCCTTGGATATGCCACCCGCAGTGTTATTTCATATGTTAAGGCTCGACGTATGGTCGAGAAGGGGTGTTTAGATTATTTGGCATATGTTCGTGATTCCAGCACAGAGGTTCCTTCTATTGACTCAGTTCCTATCGTTCGGGAGTTCCAGAGGTTTTCCCTTCAGACCTGCCGGGTATGCTGCCCGACAGGGATATTGATTTTTGTATTGATCTGGCTCTAGGCACGCATCCCATTTCTATTCCGCCGTATCGTATGGCCCCGCCAGAGCTGAAAGAGTT
This sequence comes from Nicotiana glauca, assembly GCA_026770625.1. NCBI lineage: Eukaryota > Viridiplantae > Streptophyta > Magnoliopsida > Solanales > Solanaceae > Nicotiana > Nicotiana glauca. The sequence goes on from MDKF010145879.1 coordinate 32,247, forward strand.
AAAGGATCAGTTGCAAGATTTACATGAGAAAGGTTTCATCAGGCCTAGTGTTTATCTTGGGGTGCGCCAGTTCTATTTGTGAAGAAAAGGATGGATCGATGAGGATATGCATTGATTACCGGAAGTTGAACAAGATGAAAATAAAGAACAAGTATCCATTGCCGAAGATTGATGATTTGTTTAACCAGTTGCAGGGTGCGAAGATGTTTTCAAAGATAGATTTGAGATCGGGCTACCATCAACTGAGGATTAGGGCGTTTGATGTCACTAAGACAGCATTTCGCACTCGGTACTGGCATTATGAGTTTTTGCTCATGTCATTTGGGTTGACCAATGCCCTAGCAGCATTTATGGAGTTGATGAACCGAGTGTGTAGGCCTTATTTAGACTTGTTCGTGATAGTATTTATTGATGATATTCTTGTGTACTCCCGCAGTCAGGAGGAGCATGAGCAGTACTTCAGAGTGGTTCTTCATACTCTCAAGGATAGTCATTTGTATGCCAAGTTCTCGAAGTGCGAGTTCTGGTTGAGTTCAGTTGAATTTCTGGGTCATGTAGTATCAGCAGAGGGCATTCAGGTAGACCCAAAGAAGATTGAGGTAGTCAAGAATTTGCCTCGACCAGCTTCAGCTACTGAGATTTGGAGTTTCTTGGGATTAGCAGGATATTATCGTCGGTTCGTGGAGGG